>JAPTHN010000010.1:46094649-46209649 GCA_026936325.1 Platynereis dumerilii | reverse complement strand
GTTTTTTAGCTCTGTCACAGAAACAAAAAAAAACAATTTTTTACATTTTTCAATGATTGTGAGAAAAGTATTAATGTCATGGGGATTAGACCTATGAAAGGCTCAACTGGGATAAAAGATACCATATTTACCCAAAAATGATGAATATGCATGCCATAGTTTTGGCTTGACACCCAATACACAAAAAAATATTTTTTCACATTTTTCAATAATTGTGAGAAAAGTATTCATCTCATGTGGATTAAACCCCTAAAAGGCACAACTAGGATAAAAGATATAATAATGTCCCAAAAATGAGAAGTATACATTCCATAGTTTTGGCATTACTCCCAATACACAAGTGGGACGCCCGTTATCCGGACGCCCGCCCGCCCGTCCGCCCGCCCGCCCGCCCGCCCGCCCGCCCGCCCGCCGGACGGACAAATTTTCCCAAAGTAACTACAATACCCGTCGGCAATGTATACATTGCCGAGGGTAAAAAAGAAATTGGGTATCAGGACAGCGTTCTGTGGGATTTATATGCTTGCCTGCAACCAGGAATCAACATTTTACTCGTTATGATGCAAGTCTCTGATTGGCCACTTTGTTAAAAGGCTGATATCAGGCATGACAGGAAATGGAGGCTCAAGAGAACATTCAACCTTCTTCTGTGGGGGAATGGTCAACTCGCCAGGGGAGAACCCACCAGGCCCACTACCCGCCAGTTGACTTCCCGCCAGTTCCCCAACCCGCCAGGTTACCTATTAGCACTGATTAGAGTCCCATGTGTGGTTGTTTTAACTCGTTAATCTAATAACAGTTATGAAACTTTAATTGCCGATTTAATAACGGCTATTTGCACTGTTTGGCAGTGTTTGCTATTTGCAATGCACTGTTGTTGTTTTTTTTAAATATATTGTTCTAATTATACACTATATAGATATGGAAACACGGCATATAGGCCTATTTGTGTACAAACGGCCCACAACATGAACATAATGTTGATTTATTTGCTATTTCAAATTATCTAGGCCCATTGTCAATTATAAGTCGATCTTGTGAATGAAACAGTGTAAATTGAATAGTAGGCTATAATCAAAAACTTGTAAACTTGGCCTATTTTAGACAATTAAATAAATGGCCTGAGTAAAAGTAGATAATTGATTTCATATATTTCCAATACACACTTTCGATATCAATTCAAAGATTTAAAACCTGAAAAAGTGCATATATATATATCAATTAGGTAGGAACACTATTACGGGCATACCATACAGGTAACTTAGACAAGTTAAATAAAGTTTTGTTATACTTTGTTAGTAAATTGTTACAAAACTACAAATAAACGTAAAATACAGTTGAAATATAAAATAAAACTAGAATTAGGCCCTGTGAGCTCCAGTGTATGATGAAATAGCAATTATTTTCACAAAACATTTCTTTTTCACTGTTTTAACTTAAACTTTATAGGATTGTGATAAGTTGATAGTTTTAAAGACTGTTGTTGAAAAAAAAGGACTGTTATAGACTCAACAAATTACCCTTGTCAAATATTTTATAACATTTGGGAACATCAATCTTTCTGCACAGGTGAAATTGCAAAATTACTGGAAATTAAAAGGCAAACATATTTATAAGACGATTCTGCATAATTTCCGTTAATTAAATGCTTTAAAATCTTATTTCTAATTTATTTAATTTTTGATAGGCGACATGCAGTCCAAAGTTATGTGGGTCTTTGTATTGTTCTGGAAAGGTGTTAAAAATTGAATTGCATTGCATTGACACTGTCGTTTGTTCAATTGAACAGTCAATTACATAATAAGACAAAACATGTGAAGTTAATTGCATGCCTTCTGGAAGACGTTGAAGGATTAGCAATTAATTAAGAGACTGTGCAGGGAAAAATAATATAAATTTAATATTCACTAACTTTTATTCGACAACAGTGGCGTAGCTAGTGGGGGGGCAGGGGGGGCAAGTTGCCCCCCAGACAAGTTTTTGGGGAAAAATGGGGAAATGGACAAAAAAATGGGGAAATGGAAAATAAAATGGGAAATTGGCAAAAATGGAGAAATGAGTAGAAAATGTGAAATGTGGGGGAAAATATGGGAAAATGGGGAAGAGAAGGGGAAAACAGATAGGGAAAAAGAATAGAAAGAACTAACAACATTTCTGGGGAAATCCTGTTGAAATTATTGCGGACACTTTATTTAAAACTTCGAAGTATGACTACTTGACAAATGAACAGGAACCGGTAGGAGAGACTTGTATGGTTGCATATTAGTGGGAAATTGAGGTATTTATTATCTATCTAAATAGTACTAGTAATGTATATCCAGTTGGTCTTTATGGTCCGCATGATTTCACTCCAAACATACAAGCTTAAAAAGTCTTAATAATATTTTGGCCAACAGCAACAAACAAGAATGAAGATTTTAGTAGAACTTTAGAAATCAATATTCCAAAAGACATGTATATCAATTTGAAGAATGGTCAGAGAAAATGCTGATGATGAACTGAAACATGTAAAACTTATGTGGAATTAGAATTCAAAAACAAAATACACTGAGCACTGCTAGATGGCATCAAACAGAAATGTTCAGATTTTCTGATTTTAACAGCTGTCAATTAACTAAACTTTTTGAATTCCCCCCCCCCTGCTTATTGATCATGCTCACAACACCTAGACAAAACTTTTTCTTCTTGAATGGTCATTGGTTTCTCTAGGATGTCTCTGCCTGCCTTGTTTTTTAAAATCTGAGTACTGGTCAGCAGATTCCATGTTTGATGAATGATGAATGACACAAAGTAGTCTTTGTCATAATAGATCAAGCTCCAGATTGTAAAATTTGACCCCTTCTTTTTTTGGGCCAATAGATCTGCATTGATTGATGTTAATTGACATCAGTGTAAAATTGCATGACAATATATATATATATATAAGTTAGTTATTAAGTTTAAAAACTTGTTTGTTTTTAATGTTGCCGAGTTTCTAAAGATTCAACCTATCTATTACAAAATTATGGCCTATGCTGGATGCTAGCAACTTTTTCTATTATTTTACAAATTGCTATAATTAGCATCATCATATTCAAAGTATTTTCAATGTTTTGTATGCTTTATTTGAGATTTAATGGTAGTTTGTAAAAAGTTCTGAACTGTGTCAATCATACCCCGCTTGGTCGCTAACATTTTGGGGAAATCAAGGGTCATTTGCCCCCCCAGAGAAAAATCCTAGCTACGCCACTGTTCGACAAGCTTAATTGATATCAAAAGAGATATATGTCAAATTAATGAACTTTTATGAAATCAGAAAACTATATAGTTAATTGACTGATTCATTCAAGTTGTTTAAAAATGCGGAAAAGAAGTTAAAGAACTGTCAAGTAATTTTGTTGTTGTTGGGCATAAAAGTGAGTGTAAATCTGATTTGATAGATGAATAGGAGAGACAACTATAGGCAGATATTTTGTGCAGAACGTTTTCCCGTGTTTTTTGTCACTTTTTAATTTTAAACTCGATTTTCAACCACTTCTAATTGTCCTATTGACTCAATTCTTTGACACAAAGATGATCATGTAGTAGGCTATATGCATTCACATAACACTAACAATCATATATTTAAGCTCTGTATAGGCTAATATAAATATAAACTGGCGAGTTTGTGGCCTGGCGAGTTTTCACCTGGCGAGTTTGTGCCCTGGTGAGTTGTCATCTGGCGAGTTCTCTCCTGGCGAGTTGACCCATGACCCTTCTGTGTTCTCAAATGTGCATAATCAAGTTACTCTATATGCCTCCAATTCCTGTCCTGCTCTTAAATGTTTATTAAAGATTCCATAATGTTATGATGCACATTGGTGTGAAGATTTTTTTTCACATTGCAATGTCATTTATCTCAGTGGCTGAGTGGATTGCATGCTAGTCTTGTAATATTGAGGGTTTGATTCCACTGCATGGCAATAGGCCTACTTGACTGCTAAGTTCAGATGCTGACAGGCAGCCATCTGGTGACCGACATGCTGCAAAGTGGCCAATCAAATGGAACTCAGTTAGCATTGAAACTCCTACCTCATCTTTCCATGTTCCTTGTTGCAACATGCACACCAGATGTCACTTCAGACTGGAGAAAAAACATACTAGCCCTTCTGGCATGCAAATTCACTAGAGTAAGTGTATTGGATAGATAGATATGGCCCTGTAATAAGTGCAGCCCTCTAAGCCCAAATCGGGTGCTCACAAGAGTTAATTGATGAGGTAGGAGGGACAGCAGTCGTCAACATGTTGTACCCCATGTGGGGAATATTTTGATTGTTCAGGATAGACACTGATACAAAGGGCCACCATTTAACATCTCATCCGAACGACATCCAGCTAGGATTATCTTCTTCTCCTATAATAAAATGATAACGTACAGGATTTATCTCAAGTTATAGTGAATGAATCATGCTGTAATTTCCCCTCAACCTTCCTAGGGCCCCCACGGCAGAACTCTCCCCTTTTGAAGGTCATTGCATTCCTCTAAATGTCCTACTTACTACTAATTAGGTTTAAGCTCATTCATGTGCAACACGCAAGAGGGCAGCACCTACAAGTTCTTTTCCAGTTGCTCCCTTCCTTTCAGCACCTTGATATATTTCTGGGGAAAAGACTTGGCATCAGTGGCCTGTATCCAAGAAATCTGAACAGTGATATGTTGCTTGCACTATGGGGATAGATATTAATCAATGTTACACATCTAATCTAATCACTCCAGCTCAGGAAATCTTGCCCTATAATATATATATCAGGACAAGGTCCATCACAATGTCCACTGTGTATCCCATGTGTCTAACATGTCATTCAGATTTGTTACACATGACTCATTCACAGACTTATTGCTTTCTATTTCATTCTCTTCTATTCTGTTCCCTACGATTTACGGGGAACTTCCTAGTGCTCATGAAAGTCCACTGAAAATTTTGGGGTCCTTCCCAGGGTTCAAATCCATGCAGTGGAGCAGGCGGATCTTCTACTTGCTCAACACTGACATTTATCACTATTCATACATATAGTCTTTATTCCATTTTAATTCTGTAGTTACACAATATGAGTCTAATCCATGCAGGTCTGCATATAATTTACAGAATCTGTCAATATCCATGGTCACTGTAAGCAGGTACATACTCTCTGTGTGCATGCTACCCAAATTGCTTTACCTACTTCTGAATGCGGTACGGCATGTAGACTCTGCCCGAATTCAGATGCAGCAAGCAACGGAATGAAAAGCAACTGCCCCAGTGGATTAGCAAGCATTCTCAGCTGGTAGTTGAAACAGATACTTGGAGGTTGTTTATAGAATATGGCCTTTTGGTTAAAGGTGTCAGCAAAATTATTGTTAAAAGGACACAGCGATTTGCTCAATGCTGTTTACATAACATTGTTTGTCTGATTTTAGGCTGTCTGTAATATAAGTGCAAAAACACAAACTGATTTTACATAGCAAAAAGTGTTACTCATGCATGGAATAAGGTCATTGAAAACCATCAGTCTCCTCCAGCTAAAGCTGTTGGACAAAGAGAGACTGTGTTAGTTTGGACATCTAGACTGGGTGTAAGAACAGTAAGCACCTTTATTGCATTTTAATTGGATGAAATTAAAATTTTGGGGAAGAAACTAATTTCCCACACCAAGAAGAGACGTGCATTGATTTACAGGAATTCGCGTTGCAGTTGACTTTTTGGACCTCAGGACCTATCAATTTGGCTCTACGTGACGTATGGTAGAAAGCTGCTGATGTATAACTGATTTCCAGTTAGTTTTATGCACACAGAGCAACTGTGAGGTCCAAAGCTGTTTCGTCAGTTTGTCTGTTTATTTCAGTAGATTGCAAAGCAAAATAAACTTACAGATTATGGAATTATAATCCCATGATAACCCTCCTGAGTGCGCTTTTGTGATTGGTCAGAAATCATTGGTTGGCATTCATACCTCTGGCCCCATGAACACTGATTGACTTGGCCCACGTTTGACCATTCCAGAACGCATTTTCTGAAGAACTTTTCCGCAGGCTGGCATGCAGACAGGCAGGCTGGCAGGCAGGCAGGCAGGCAGATAGATATAGGCCTATAGATATATACACTATAGATAGATAGATAGATAGATAGATAGATAGATAGATAGATAGATAGATAGATAGATAGATAGATAGATAGATAGACAGATAGATAGATAGATAGATAGATAGATAGATAGATAGATAGATAGATAGATAGATAGACAGATAGATGTGATCTTTTCTATCTGACTTGGAAATTCTTCATAGGATCTCTTCACAGCTATATAGTGTCTGCATCAGTCAATCAATCAATCAATCAATCAATCAATCAATTCAATCAATCATGCAATCAATTCATAAATAAATGAAACAATCAACCCTCCATTCATCCATCAATTCTATGTATATCAATCTATGTATCTATATATTGTCTATCTATTCTATCTCCTTGTCCCATTATAGTTACCCTATTTCATGAATTTTTCTTTTTTTCTTGGAATTTATAGACTTCAGGAGGTAATAAATAAACAGTCATTCATTCATTGGTTCTATCATTCTAAATCTTTTAATTTTAATCTTTCTATCTGCCTGTGCATCTGATTATTACAACGTTCACACAGGCTTGTCAAAATGCGGTCTCATAGCTCAAAATGCAAGCTAAAAAGCCAACCAATCAAAGTTTTAGTGTTATAGAAGAGTTTGTCTCAGACAGTTGGTTTGTCAGTTTTATTTACAGCTTGGTATGTTGATTTCTGTGTTCAGCAGCTGAGATTCATGATTTGAATGGACTATGTTGCTACCACACGTCATGAAGGCTTCCATACGTCATGTACATGTATTTCTAATGTGCAATCACTCATTTATTTTCCAGTCTTGAACCCAGTGCTTAGTGGGTATTGTTTCTGAAGTTATATGCCCTATTTCCAGAGCTAAAATAACGACATTTATCTCGATAGTTTTGGCCAGATGTTGAAAATAAAACTTTTGCTGAAGATCACATCAATGGAAATCAACAAGTCAACTTCAACGCGAATTCCTGTAACTTGACCCAAAGGTAAATCTAAGAAACTTACACAATTTTCGCATGTAGCTGGCAGTCCTTTTCCCCTCCTATTCCAGCAACGCCATCAATTGCAGAAATGCTGAAGCCTAATATTTGGCTCCATTCAGCTGGTGAAATGATCTTTTTGCTAATAAACAACTGAACACTTGTCCTGGCTGAATAGGTTGTGTCCAAGTAGATACTAAACAGAAATAGGTTTTCTTACTGGGCATATGGTGTGTTCAGGCAGATACTGAACTGAAAAGTTTTGTGGTTTATCCTAAAGTGTGTCAATGCAGGTATTGAACAGAAAGGTATTGTGGGTTGTTCCAATGTGTGTCCTGCCAGACACCGAAATGAAACATTTTGTGAGTTATCCCAAGGTGGGTCCAAGCAGATACTGTACTGAAAAGTTTAGTGGGTTATCCCAATGTGTATCAAAGCAGAAACTGAACTGAAAAGTTTTGTGGGATATCCCAAGGTGTGTCAAAGCAGAAACTGAACTGAAAAGTTTAATGGGTTATCCCAAGGTGTATCCAAGCAAATACTGAACTAAAAAGTTTTGTGGGTTGTCCCAAAGTGTGTCCAAGCAGATACTGAACTGAAGAGTTTTGTGGGTTGTCCCAAAGTGTGTCCAAGCTGATGCGGAACTGCAAAGTTTAGTGGGTTATCCCAAGGTGTATCAAAGCAGAAACTGAACTGAAAAGTTTAGTGGGTTGTCCCAAGGTGTGTCCAAGCAGATGCTGAACTAAAAAGTTTTGTGGGTTGTCCCAAAGTGTGTCCAAGCAGATGCTGAACTGAAAGTTTAGTGGGTTATTCCAAGGTGTGTCCAGGCAGATACAGAAATGCAAAATTTTCTGGGTTATCCCAAGGTGGTGTCAAGGCAGATACTGAACTGAAAAGTTTACTGGGTTGTTGCCAGAACTCGAAAGTTTTCTCGCTACCTAGTTCCTACTTATAACCCTTACCGAACAGGCAGCACCAGCAAGCTCTGACACAAACAGTGACCTCTGCCAGAATTTACATGCAACAATTGCCAGGCCACTGATTAAATCTGCTTGTGTCGTGAAAAACTGCCCCAAAAGTGGAAAGCAACACATTAAGTCCTCTATTGGGCCTCTATAGATACCTGTACGTTCTTTATTGTGGAATATCATCATAAATTTAATACCAGAAACATTGACTAACAGTTTGGGGGGGGGGGGTCTAAACAGTAAAGATCTGAATCTACTAGTGCAGGCCCTTGAATTCCACCAAATTCATTTACAGCTATCGCTCTACAGTAAGTCTGAAATAATGCTATAACTCTGAATTTTTTGTTGTACTGAAAGCAGATACTCTGTTTTAAAAAACCTTTATCAGTTTTATATGACTTCCATCTATGTTTTGAATATTTTGTTGCACGTGTTCGACCAGACCAAGGCTCTCAATTTTGACATTTATTACCAGTACCACAAAAATGACTACTTGGGCACATATCGATTGTGTAACCTACTCAGAAAAGAGCTCAGAGAGAGCAAGAGGGAAATACAGACTACAGTAATACGTAGAGAAAGAGAATTCATAAATTTTGATTCATGGAGTTGAAGCCAAGGAAATAAAAGTGACTGCTTACATTCTGCTGCTATAGTGTACTTCAACGACCTCACAACAGGCCCTATCCATTGCATTGAAATTGACTTTCAATTTGTCATTGGGCAACTTTTGACCTCATTGGTGAGTTGTATAACTTGGTCAGTGACTCTGATAAATAACATAGGAAGTACAGGCTGCTTTCACGTCATACTGTTTAATATGAGGTGGATAGGGCTGTGACCTCACGAGAAACATTTTAGACCGATTCTGTAAGCACTTGACGTCTGTCTTCTGTAAGTTTGTTAATTGGTGATTTTTTCATTAAAATGAGAACTTTGATATCAAAGAAAATGTGTTCCTCTTATTAATATTCGTCTTCTTTAAGTCTCCAGTTAATGAATTGCCAACAGTTTTTCCAATCAGAAGTGAATACTGTATAGTGTATATATATTTAGCTCTGTCGAGATTAAATTAGCAAAGTTTGCAGTTGCACTTATATTGCTTAATCATAGTTTTCCTCTGGGACATTCTATTTGATTGGTAGTAGTCACCAAGGAATAACAATTAGTTAGTTCAAAAGAAGTTCAATCTTTTAGGTGAATTCTGCCTGATGACTGTGCTGGCTTGCTGTTGAGTAGACAGTTGGACAGACGGAACATGTAGATAGACAGACAGGTAGGTGCATGAGGCAGTGATGGGGCTTTGTGTCCTGCATAAATGCATGCATCTACTTGGCAGCCAGGCAAATGTACAATACGTTGTACAGGGTGGTAAAAAAAAATTTTACACTTATGAATAATTTTTTGGATGACGCTCATTGTAACAAATGCTCATTTTTCAATGCAAAAACAACTTGTATAGCAAAGAATAACTCTTCTAGAGACAATTTATTCATTCAGAGGTCCTTTTGGACTGATGACTTTTCTGCAGTGGGCCTAAATGATGCAGAGGTGTCAAAAATGTAACTCTGCGTCCGTTTTTCTCATACAAACATAATGGATGCCTTTATTGGGCAACTAAGGTCTATGGTGTCTTGCAGGGATCTTCCTCTAAGTTTGCCCATCCAGAATAATCACATTGATTGAGATCATGTGATAACAGGGGCCATATTGTCCCGCTGAGAAACTTGACAGAGCGAACCTTGATCCCGTTCTGGGCTTTCCTAGGGAGTGTGGCTGATGCCCCGTCTTGTTTGAAGATCAAATTATCTGTGACACTGTATGTCTTATCTATCCAGGGCTTTAGATGCTCTTTCAAGATGTTAATATGTACTTTTCATGTGATTTCAACACCCTGATCATCAACCTTCAGACGGCTTTGTTTTAAAATCTTATAATGGCCATAGTGAAGTCTGAACTTGTTCTAGCACCTGCTGGTTTGTGCTGAATTGTGCCTCTGTCTTCTTAATTTCATTTTATGTTGTATTTATTTTGTCCTGTGAAGCTCAGTAGCTTCAAAATAGCTGATGGGCCATGAACAACTCAGAGTAGTAAAAACGCAGGAGTACTCCCGGCTTCCATTTTGTCTGCTATCAAAAAAGTAATGAACCGCTTTGATTATTAACCAATTTTCCAAAGATCTAACATACTTGGCTTGTATACACAATAAGTACCCAGGCACTGACTCAATCATGGTAGCCTGGAAAATGAAATATCAACTGTAAAGTTTTTTTGACCACCCTGTAATGGTTAGAACGCATTCTTGGCACATGACGCCACAATGCTACGGTGTCGTCTGTTAGTGAAAAGGGAGATGTTTTGCCAATGGGTCAACATCATCAACCCAACTGCTTGTGGAAGCACGAATTATCATACAATGAGATGAAAGTATATTGGATCATGAAGGATGACATGTGGGATACAGTGGCTGCCAGTTGTCTTCGCTGCACGCTGAGTCAAGTACAGGTCAAAGCCTTTCATAAGTAAGTGAAACATAAGACCCAATGTTATTTCAATGGGAAGGGGTGTTCAATTACTTATCAGAGGTTTTAACCCATATGCAACTTTTTGCGGAGATAAGAAAATTGGCAGCTATTTATATCTAACATGCCTCAGACTCAGAATATATTTATTTTCACACTCAGAATATATTTATTTGACTCAAAGGAAATTTTACATAGAGTCAGGAGACCCATTAAATGCTTAAATAGCCGCTATGTATTGTCCTTTATGACCGCATATGTTTTCTTCTCATTGGATGAGCAATTGAGCGTCCTTCTTCAAGCATTTTGGTTGAAGGTGTTTAGCATTGACCCAATGATAAAACATCACTCGTTTCACTTACCTATACTTACTGGTGGCATATCGATCCAACATGGGTTACCAGAACCGAGGATCGAACCAGTGTCCCAGTGGTTTGTAGCTAAGCGCGATAGTATAGTTAGAGATAATAAATAGTTGCAAGTATAGATAGGTAGACAGATGGCCAACTATAACTTCTGCATATTGTACAATTATTTCCTTTCTTTAGGTTATAAGAAAAACAACAACTATAAGTAAAAACAATATGTAATAGTTTAATTGCTGTCACTTGAGTGTATTCAGTACAATTGGTGCATTTTTTTCAGTCATTTTTTTTCTTTTTCGAATTTTATTAGAAAACAGTACTTCAATCCTTGTGAACAGGACTTGTGTAGTTTAAAAATGTCAACAATAATGTTAACAATAGTCTTTTTTTTGTAAAAATGTTGCATTTCATAATTTGAATAATACTATTGTCCATGATATCCTATTCACTGACTTCATCTTTTTTGCCAAATCGCATGAACCTTTTATCGTCTTCTGATTTTGATTCGGGGTCACGGCCAAATCGCATGAATCTTTTGTCAGCTGAGTCTTCAGCGCCATCTTTTTTGCCAAATCTCATAAATCGTTTGTCCATTGCGTCTTCTACATTGTCTTTTTTGCCAAATCTCATGAACCGTTTGTCGTCTGTTTCTGACTTCTTTCCGAATCTCATGAACCGCTTCTCCTCCTCACCGCCATCTTTTTTGCCAAATCTCATGAACCTTTTTTCTTCCTCTTCCCCATCTCCCCTTTTGCCAAATCGCATAAATCTTTTTTCCTCCTCCCCTCCATCTCTTTTTCCAAAACGCATGAACCTCTTTTGTTCGTCCATAACCTCGCTATCCCTCTTCCCAAACCTCATGAACCTTTTTTGTTCTTCGTCATCCAACTCATCTTCACTTTCCCGTTTCCCGAATCTCATAAATCTTTTTTCCTCATCCATATCTTCTCGCTTGCCAAATCTCATGAACCTTTTCTCCTCATCTCCTCTCTTCCCAAATCTCATGAACCCGTTTTCCCCATCTCTTTTCCCAAATCTCATGAACCGTTTTTCTTCTGCAAGGTCTTCGTCGTCATCTCTCTTGCCGAATCGCATGAACCTCTTCTTGAGAGGGTCGCGACCGAATCTCATGAACCGTTTTCCGAATCTCATGAACCGTTTTTCAACTTCATCTTCATCAGCGCCATCCCTGCCAAACCTCATGAACCTCTTGTCGTCTGACATTTCCTGAGGGTCCCTGCCGAACCGCATGAAGCCTTTCTCCCCTCGACCAAAGCGCATGAACCGTTTTGCGGCTTCTTCATCTCCTCTGCCAAACCTCATGAACCGTTTTTCCTCATCTCCACCTCTACCAAAACGCATGAACCTCTTGGCTTCTTCTAGGTCGTCGGCATCCCCACGTCCGAATCTCATAAACTTCTTATCTTTCTCGTGCAATTCTTCTTCGGGATCACTTTTGCCGAATCGCATGAACCGTTTTTCTTTATCTGACTCATCTGTCAACTGACTGACAACTGCATCGGCCTCAGCAGCTGGCACTGAAACTACAGACGTTGACTCTGAGTTGGGCACTGATCGGCCGAATCTCATATAATGTCCCCCGGCTCTTTTGTCCACATTTCCAAAACTAGCAAGATAAGCTTGACTTGGGTCACTGGCTAAGTGAACTGAGCGCCCAAATCTGATGTAGCCGCCCCCTCGCCCTTGGCGCATCTGAAGATATAAGGATGGATCAAAACTGCGGCGATGACGGATTGCGAAATACATTGGGCCCAAGTTTCCGTCTGAGCGTCGCCCGAATTTGAGGCCTCTTTTCTCAGCAAGACCATCGTCCCATGAGGAATCTTCTGAAACAGAAAGAAAAATAATTTTGAGAATTTAGTAGCAATGTTTACTAGAAAACTTCCTTTAAATGTATTTTTGAATAACTGGTCCTGCTGGTAATCGAGAGTTCAACGAGTTGTCACTTTCCAGTGGCGTCTCCATAACTGACAGTGACATAACAGACATAATATATTTCAACATAATCCTCTCACCAAGTGTGTGTGAACCACATGAAAAATAAAATATGCAGTTAGCACAGCGGATGACAGTCCCCTCAATTGTAACCCTCTTGCTATGCCACTGGTTTAACTTTAACGAAAATTCAGGTTTTCTGATTTTTCACTTTGACTGCTGAGTAGGAGTAAATCGTCTCAATTGAGACCATCAAGACATGATTGGTGTAAATCAACAAAAGATATGCATTGGTCTAACCCTCAACAGAGACAAATGGTCTATAACCTTCAAAAGCAAAGCCAGATAAGTTACATCAAAATGCCAGATAGAATACAGACTTTGAAATTGTGAAATCTGAGGTGTCAAGAAAGTATGTAACAGGATTCCAGGAAAGGAAACATCCCATTTAATGCATGCAGCTGAGGTGTCATATTGTATTTTTGCATCTGTTATATATTGGGCTGCACTTTGCTAAGCATAAGAAAACATCGTATCTATTGTTCACCATCTTTTGCCATCAAACATATATTTTCTCTCAGTTTGTCTTAAAATCTACTTTCTGACAGCTGTGCGGCATGCATGCCACAGGAGTTCGTTCGTAAACAACCCGGAACAATAATTCTTCACTTTGCGGTTGGCACAGCATGTTTCAAGTGAGACCCTTGGGATTCCGTGGTATTCATAAGGTCATAAGTAATACTAACGGACCAATTGATCATCCCTGTTGCATTCAACCCATTAGGCTTTTGCACCTTTGATGTTTGAAATATGGCACATGTTGATGCTTAGCTTGAAGTATTTGTTACTAAAAGGCTGGAAAGAAAAGCATAGGCCTACTGTCAAGTTTTACCTGTAACCCTTCTACACAAAATAGAAGATTTTGAAAAGCAATATCTTCTTTAATGACAAAATATTATACAAATAGAACCATATTTAGAAAAAGTAATGAGACATATCAGGATGAAAAGGCAACACTCTCTCAAATATTTCCGTAAAACAGTTTTTCTTAGACATCAGATTAGCAGCATATGAGGCATGCCCGATTGTCCATGGGAGAAAGGAAGTGACATCACAACATTTGATTTTGAAACTGCTTCATAGATAGAAAATAAAAAAGAACGTAAAGTCCTATCACCTATCCTTGTACGGATTAAGCATATTTCAAAATGTGGAAGCACTGTCACACGAAATTACAACCCATACAATAAAAGATTTTTGACTTTGACTTTGACTACAAAGCTACTTGAATATCTGAATGTCATAATGTGTACAGAGTTCTATAAGCGGAGCTCTGAGAGACAACAAACTTCAGAAGAACAATGGCCGACAGTTGACTTCTGATTGAACTAATCCCGGAGTCATGTTGGCGGTGAAGGAATCAACACCTCTCTCTCAGGTGAGTAATACAATTTAAGGCCCAAGTTCATCAGTGTCCAGAGTGAAGTAGCTGCCTCCCCAGAGAGGGAGCATGAATTATTCCACCCAGTAATTACTGGACAATCGGCACTAGCAAAGCGTAACAACTCCTCTGAAAATGTGCGTGTCAAGTCGCCAGCATGGACTGTTTTACGTAAGTAGCTAACAGCACTTCGGTCAAAGCTCTAGGCATTTTGAGTAGAAAAAGAAATATAGGTATTAAAGTGAAACCAGACATGATGACTTTACTGTTACAGCGAAACACTTTGATATAGAATTAGAGTAGACTGTTGCACTGTGAAAATGGCACTTAGTGTGTCATCATGCTGATGATTTGTCATGATCAAACCCAATACTTTCAATGTTAATTTGATTGAAGGAGACTTATCCCACTTGTTGGTGACAGCCAAACAAAAAGATTATGCATCTGATTTTCACTCTAAAATCTGTTGTGAGAAGTCAAATGGCTTTTTCTTGATCATGACTAATCAAACAGCCTCTATGTTTCCCATGTTAAAAGTAGAGAAGATGACACTTTATCAGCTATCATGAGTCACAAAGTGCTATTTTCACAGTGCCACAGTCCAATCTAATTCTATATCAAAGTGTTTGGCTGCAAGCTACATACACTTCCAGACAAAACCAGTTATGAGAATTGAATAAAACTATTATCCACAAAATAAGCAACTTATGCTGATATAATTATTTGCTTACGTAATATTAACTTGCACAATACTATGCCATTTAGTTCAACAACCAAGTACAATCTATCTAATCCAAATATAAAACACCTGTTTTGATGCGTCTTAGAACAAGCGACGAATAAATTATATACACATAAAAATGTCTCCCTACAGTGCCCTGATTTATCCCAGGATTTATCCCAGGATGTATGTTGGGGGGTAAATAAGAGGCTGTCAAGGGGACAAGAGGCTGCAATGACAACATGAGAGGCTAAAAAGGAAAACAAGACTGCTTCATCAGGTTAATAGCACTAAAGATCAAAGTCAACAGGGCCTGCCCAACCTTGTAATATGACAACTACTTAAACGATCACTTTCTCAGGCCCCGCGGGCCCCATCCTTCTCCTTACGGCCTCTTCATTCTTCATACACACGATACACAAGGGCCATACCCCTTCATATGCAATTGTGTAAGCCTACAATGTTAGTTAGAATCATTCTCTGTGTTTTCAGGTGATGCAATTACATGTATAAAGTCATAATCCTCAAACTTTAAGAGTATCTATCTATATATCATCTAGAAAATTTGTTGTTAAAGTTACTTTTGTATTATTTTGATGACTTGTAAGCCCATATAGGGCTGGGTGTATATTTTTTATACAGGTCAATAAAGAATTTGTCTGACTGTCTGTCTAGCTGTATATATCTATCTATCAATCTATACATCTATCTATCTATCTCTCTATCTATCTATCTATCTATCTATCTATCTATCTATCTATCTATCTATCTATCTAGCTGTCTGTCTAGCTGTTTGTCTAGCTGTCTGTCTAGCTGTCTGTCTATCAGATAATTCTATAGTATCTATCTACCTGTCTATCTTACTATCTATGTATCTATGTATCTAAGTATCTATGTATCTGTGTATCTGTGTATCTTTCTTTCTATCATTATGCAATTAAACAAATACCAATGACTTGGAAGCAGGGAAGCGCCTTGCAATATTCCTTTTGCAAGAAGAAAATATCAATGTAAGATTAGAGGCGGCCATCTTTGGTCACGCCGAACTTTCATTACCGATTAGGAAACAGAAGAAATCAGTCATGGAAACTTGGATTCGAA
Source organism: Platynereis dumerilii (assembly GCA_026936325.1). Taxonomy (NCBI): domain Eukaryota; kingdom Metazoa; phylum Annelida; class Polychaeta; order Phyllodocida; family Nereididae; genus Platynereis; species Platynereis dumerilii. The sequence continues at coordinate 46,193,511 of JAPTHN010000010.1, read as the reverse complement.
ACACTCTTGCTGCACTTCAACTTCCATATTTATGTCAGTCATACAGTATTTGCTTTGTATGTATATAAACTATATATGTATGTATATACAATATTTAAGCAGTCTGGCCAAACAAATCTGAGGTGGCCTTTTGACTTGGCATCTGCTGGGCTGTCCAAGCAGTCAGCTTTGTGAATTTTTCATCACAAAGATAATTGCTTGCTTAATTATCAATTACTAAGGCCCCAGGCTCTGCTTGAACTATACCTGGGGAACAGATATTGCATCAATCCACCCATGGCTCACCTTTAGGAAAGATAGATAAACAGACAAAATGATGGATAGATCTACCAGAGCAGCTTGCTATGTACGCCTATAACTTCTTCCTGCCCATGGAGGACTATCATACATGTTGGTGTCCCACGTTTGAACTTTTCGACTTTGGCTAAAATATATAATTAGTTCAGTGGGTGTCCCTCCGGAGAATTGCATGTTATGACACTGCCTAGCAAGTGCCCTTATTATATCTGAAGCACAGATTTTTTTACTTGCCCTGTACTGCCACAAGTTTTAACTTGATACTTCATCCAATACGAAAAAACGCAAAAACAAATTCGAATCTGAAAAACCCAAAGAAACCTATTGTAACTGGTGTATGATTAATCATTTTGGTCTTCTTAGTGACCTGAACACTGGTGGCCAGAGAGGATTTACGTTACTTGGTTTGCATCCATGGGATGATTGTGCAGGAACTCCCCCAAGTTGGGTAATCCTCTTACCGGGTCGTCGCAAGATAATAAGACGTGTAACGATACCCAAGATGTCCGACGTTATTAGTACTTAATCAATTCTCGTCAAAGGAGGAGGTTGAGAGAGCAGGCTCAGATCAGGTAACAAGAGTGTACTAACAAAAAGAAGCATCTTCATAATTCTTTGGCTTGACCTAGGTCCAGTCGATAAACGATAACGAGAAATACGAAACTGTCGTACAATCGGAACTCATTTTGCTCATTCTTTATACAAGTGTTTCGAAAGACTAAAGTTATTTGACAATGTATTAGAATACCGTTGGATACAGTTAAGAATGATATGGTACTGCTTCATACTGCTTTTGGCAGTGGGAAGAAAAGAATCCAAAAACCTACTGGTCCCATAGGCCTACAGTAAGTACATTGTAGAGGAGAATCTACGACCAGAACTCAGAATAGTATCTAAACTTTATGGGGGCATCTTTATTTTATCTGGTGGCCAGCTGGCTGTACTGTCGAAGTGATTTTTGTGCCTTTGAACAATGCAAGTCATTTTCCCATTGCCATCAGGGCCAGGAAAATCCTGGAACACTTCTTACATGTTGCACCTTCTTTAGAAAATAGGCCCTTTTTGCTCTCACTGCTCCTGAAGCAATAATTACAAAGGGCACTCAGAAAGTTCTGACCAATTTTTCTCAAAGTTCTTCTAATTATAGTAGATGAATGAAATGTTTACACTAAACATTTCAGGTATTCTTTACTGTACTTGATGCATATGTTGCATGTTTCAACAATGAATAAGGGTCTTGGTTCATACGAACTGTGCTACATTTATATCCATGCAAGGAACGCAAGAGTGTTACAAGAGAAGAAGAAGAAGTTCAAACATCTTGCCTGTAAATAATCATTAAATTTGCTATACGAGTAAATATGATATTTCTTGATAACTATAAAGTAGTTGTCCATTACTATCCTAACAGCTCCTTTGTTCCTAACATTTATGCATCAATAGGCCTATGTTCAACCCATTTGCTGAATAAAATTCCCCAAAGTCTGCTTTACCCCAACGTCCTTGAGTTTCAGTGGAATGACCAGCCTTATCTTCTTGATAAGTATTTGAGTATCATATCCTTAATCTCCAATCTCATATTCAGATCAAGGAATTACAAAAGTCACATAGGAATTATGCCTGGCAATTTGGGTAGAAGAGTTTGTGATCATATCCCAAGGTTCTTGAGTAGGCCCTACAGCATGTGTTGCAGGCGTCTCAACATGAGCGTATCATCGATGAGGGAAAGCAGACTCAAAAAGACTAAAATGGTAATTTCTTCCACAAATTAGTCTGAATACATGGATTTTATGTAGGTAAATGTTTGGAGTGCAATGGAAAACCCTTAAAAGACTGCAAGCCTTTCAAGAAATTTACTCTTGCTCATAAGCAGTTGATTGCTTATGGTGTACGATAAATTCCATAATCTTTTCAATACGTGGGTACTTTGTTACTAAACTGGTTCTACAAAACTGAATGTTCAGTGTCGTCCCCTGATATTGATTTGGAATTACCCTGATTTGTCCAGAAAATCCTATTTCCCCTGATACCCTGATACATGGGGTCCTTGAAATACGCCTATGATTGATTTCATGTTCCGTTATATTTCAGCCATACTTTTTTTCTGGCATTGTACAGTAGTGTACATCAGTTTAAATGACAGTTTCCATTTAACAGAAACTGTTGTGATATCAGAGCATAGATCTGTATTTCAGGAAATCACTCAAGTCTGGTCATGTTGACTTGTGCATGTCCAGTGATGAGAATTTGCCTGAATGTCAGTCACATGTAGCTGTGTCTCCACTTAAATGCCAAGTCAGACACAAACCATATGGTCCATAATCTGACTCCATATGGCATACTTGGATGATACTTCAAAGGGCTCTGGTCAACACCGAATACAAAATATAATGCCAGTTTCACAGACCGGCTTCCCTGAGCTGTGAGGTATATGAATCTTCATCACCCTCTCTGTGCATGATTAACTCTATTTGAATCTCAAATGTCTACTGAAGTTCTTTCATATATATTTTTGGTGAAAAATTAAGTAGAACAATTACATTGGTATGTTCATCGATTTTGACCTATGATGAAATTCTAATTAAGTATTGTTATTTGTTCAACCGTTTTAGCATAATAATAGTGATCTGACTTAATTATGACATTGTATAATATTTAAAATGTCATTGTCAATTCTCTGAACCGATTATAAGGTCTGGCTTTAAATGAACCACAACCTGATTTTGAACTAGATTCTGGACGACTCTAAACTAATTCTAAACTCATCTAGATTAAATCTGTACCAATTCTTAACTATTGCTCATTCTACAGCATTTCGGAACAGATTCTGAATTGATTCTGAATTGATTCTGCAGACAAAATTCTAGCAAGATTCTACCCATAATGATGACATGATTTAGATATAGGAAACATTCTGGCCATTGGACGTCCCAGCTGATTCACTGTCCCACTTTTTATGTACCGTTAAAACTATTCACCACAAAAACTGAATGTATCCGTTACTGCATCATTCCCGTCATGTACCATCGTATCTGAATCATCGGATGGTTTTTATTCAAAGCGACTTCCTGTCCGAAATCCTCGGATGGTTTTTATTCAAAGCAACTTCCTGTCCGAAATCCTCGGATGGTTTTTATTCGAAGCAACTTCCTGTCCGAAATCCTCGGATGGTTTTTATTCAAAGCAACTTCCTGTCCGAAATCCTCGGATGGTTTTTATTCAAAGCAACTTCCTGTCCGAAATCCTCGGATGGTTTTTATTCGAAGCAACTTCCTGTCCGAAATCCTCGGATGGTTTTTATTCAAAGCAACTTCCTGTCCGAAATCCTCGGATGGTTTTTATTCAAAGCAACTTCCTGTCCGAAATCCTCGGATGGTTTTTATTCAAAGCAACTTCCTGTCCGAAATCCTCGGATGGTTTTTATTCAAAGCAACTTCCTGTCCGAAATCCTCGGATGGTTTTTATTCGAAGCAACTTCCCGTCCGAAATCCTCAATTGCGATGAACTCTAGAGACTTTGCCAGTCTCTCTTCATCAAATAACTGAACCTTTTTGTTCCTCAGCCAAATTTTGGAAAAAGCATTCTATACAGGAGTACTGACCTCAATGTGCATTGCATAAACAGCTAAGTAAAACGTATTGAACCCCTAATAAGAAAAGTGCTTTCTCGCTCTTTTTCAGATTCTAACAAGTGTCACCTAGCTGCTGATAAAAGTTTTAAAGCGCACTTTGGCAGCAAATTGTGATGCCCAGTAGCAAAGCAAATGGAGCTGGAAAGACCGTTAACATCTGTATCTTCTTTATCTTTCGATCTACTATCAATCTTTATTCTGTTCAAAAGGTTCTGTCCAGTATAAGTACTTAATAGTGACAAAGCATAACATTTGGTTTGTTGTTTGGTTATTTTAAAACATCATATTAATATTGGAGTTGAGCTGTACAAAAAAATGGTTTATGTTTGTATTACAGTCTGTCACTTTAATATAGAAAAATGAGGACCAGTTCACTGTGCAAAATGCACTTAGTGACTCATGACAGTCGATGAAGTGTCATCTTCCCTCCTTTCAAAATGGGAAACATAGAGGCTGTTTGATTAGTCGTGATCAAGAGAAGGCCATTTTCACTTGTCATAACTGATTTCAGAGTGAACATCAGATGCATAATAATCCTTTCGTTTGGCTGTCACCATAAAGTGGGATAAGTCTTAAATCAAATAAACATTGAAAGTATCAGTATTGGGTGTGATCATGACAAATCATCAGTATGATGACACACGAAGTGCCATTTTCATATTCAACAGTCCAGTCTTTTTCTATATCAAAGAGACAGACTGTAATGTATTTAACCAAATGAAAAAACAAAATTGACTTGACAAGACTATCTATTATCTATCGATTTACAAAGTATCTACCTAAGAAACAAATGTGAGACTGAAATTTGATTTGAATAGCCTAAAAAGAACATAGTGGCTTGTAAAAACCGCCATGATAACCTTTGACTTCCAATTCAGAAGTTTGCCATTGTCAGTTTCTGCACAGAGTACGAAAGTTTTGAGGGAGTTTGAACCAAATTGCATTTATTCATTATTCACAGGGTGCCAAGGAGCACGATGTCTTTCAAAATTTTCAGCTGTTCTCTAATTATAGATTTCTTAAAGAAGATGACCTCTGGCCCTCCTTATGATATGATAAGGAGCCATTATGGGGACAAGAGCAAGGCATTGCCCCTCTCAGGCAAACATGAGAATTAGCATTGCTGAATAATAAATGCATCTGGTGCCACTAAATTTTGATGATGTTAAAAAGGCCTGATTCGTTTCTGGAGCGAGTTTTGAAAATGTTTGTGATAAGATGTTTTAAATTAGTATGAAACGAAAGATTTTTTTTTAAAAGACGAATGATGCATTGTAGGTACACGTAGATAGATACATGGTAAGTGCAGCCTTCTAAGCCCAGTTCTGGGTTCTTGTCTCTTGAGTGATGAGATGGGAGAGAGAGAGCACAATTCCTAAAAATGTTACACTTTTACATTTTACAATAAAAGTATACCCAATGTGAGGGATCTTTTATTTGGCCAGCACAGACACTGATACAAGGGGCCGCCAATTTAATGCCTCACCCGCATGACATCCAGCAGGGATTTTGCTCATGAAGGACTTCTGAAAATTTCATTAATGAATGAATGAATGTTTATTTGCTTAAGATGATTAAATAGATGAAAGTCACACACAGAACTACATTGTACGTACATTACATTACAGTGTAATCCTTGTTAGAGCGGTTTGTCAAGGTCACCCATTTTTATGGGACACAGGGATGCTTTCTTCAGACATCCAAAAAATGGCCAAAATGGCAAAGTTCAGGGATCAGAATACTGCCATTTTTCGTTGTTATCAACTGGTAATCTGTGGCATTTTAAATGGGGTGAGTGACATTATCAATCTAAGATCTATAGCCTACAAAAGTAAAAGTAACAACCTATTCACAATTTCGTCAAACTGACAAAAGTTCATTGTTGATTACTCAGACTTATCGACTACTTCATAGATAGTTATACGTAGGTTATTTACCAAGGGAGAGAATATGTAATTTATCACTGGCGGGCTTTAGCCATCTTATACCATGAGACAAACAGTCAAACAGCGAAACATGAGTTGATAAGAGAACCACAAAGAATATGTGAATTATCACCCTGAAATACTGGCATGTGATTGGCTGATGGAGGTGTCAAATGGTATAATAATTAATGTTGTATACCATTCGACACACCTGTCAGCCAAACACAAGCAAATATTCCATTGCAATAAATCCCAAATTCTGTGTTGTCCGTTATTCTGCAATGTTTATGTGTTTGAGTGTTTGTCTCATGGTATAAGCCATTTTAGCTTCCGAAAAAACACATAATTGTCTAGTGGACTAATAAGAATCTCACTTGGAGTAAAAAAAATAACAAAGTCAATGAGCAGTCAATAATGGAGTATGTGGAGCTGTCCATAGGCATATAGATTAGAATTTGATTTTGTATTGAGACCTATGAATAATTTACTAAGTAAAAATTAATAAATTCTAGAAAATTTTCTAGCTAAGCTAGGACAATGAAATTGACCTCTAAAAAACTATTTTCAAACCGAATTTGTAAAAAAATCAAGTCAGTATCTTCGCCAGAAGTCACGAAAATGGTAAAAACCGAATCCCGCATATTCGGAATTTCCGCTGCTGTGCCCCGCATTTTAATATCAAAAGTGGGCGATAATTCCAGGAATGGGCATGACATAACTATTTGTTAATGTTCTAAGTGGCCCGAAAAGATATTTAGAGATGGGCAAATTTTGCCAATAGTTAGAATAGTGTGCAAATAGTTGGAAAAGCTAATTGCTCCTTTGGGAAAGTTGTATGATTGTGCCCAAAGGGGAAATAATTTGCCAATAGTCAAAATAGTTTGCCAATGGGAAAAAAAGCAAAGCCTGGGCACGATTTGGAGATTGTCTGCAACAGCTAGCTGGATTTGTCCGACAGTGACAAAATATATTGTCAATGAGCACTACACGGAATCATTTCAGGGTAGGCCTATATTCAAATTATTCATGATGACAATAAGTATTTGATAAGCATTCTATTGGTGCAGGTTTTATTAAACACCTTACTGTGATTGGAATAAATACTAATAAAGTTCATCCTTTCATTAGCACGTCCAACTTTAGATTAGTTGATAATTTGTCGATATAATAGCTCCATGAATATTGGTCCAATTGGTTAATGTGTTTGTTTTTCTAATATTTGTGTCTGAGGGGCATGCCTAATTGCCTATTACCATGGATTGTACTTCGCGCGATTGAAATCACGGTCTGTTATAATATATTACAGAGGTGGTAGAAATGAATATTAAATCGCTAAGAAGGCTCGGCAGCGGTTATACTTTCTACGCAAACTAAAAACATTTGGTGTAAATCAACACGTTCTGATGAATTTCTACCGGGCAATAATAGAGAGCACCCTAACAACTGGCATAATTGTATGGTTTGGCCACGCTACACAGAGAGACTTGAAAATTCTCAGCTCTATTGTTTGTTCTGCTGAGAAAATAGTTGGTCTTGCTCTACCATCCTTACAAGCAATCTATAATGATAGATGTGTGAAACGCAGCAAGGCAATAATCAGGGACACTTTCCATCCTGCACATAATTATTTTAACTTTTTGCCATCAAAGAGACGGTTGCGTGCATTCAAAGGCAACAAGAGATTTTTAAACAGCTTTTATCCTTCTGCAGTTAAAATTCTTAATTCTAGTCAAGTGCTGTGATATTCTATTGTGATACTGATGTTTTTAATTCATTCTAGTCTTACATTTTGTAAATTGTTTTTATTAGATGGTGCTGCGTCACAATCAATTTCTGATGCATATTTGTTTACACATATGTTATTAGCTGAATAAATATTTACTTACTTACTTTACTTACTTACTTATGAGTGAAGTTACAGCAGTAGAAATACAAGTGATTCCTTTGGGCTATTTGCGAACATCAAAGACATTGCTGATAACATGGAAAGTACAATGACAGTTGCTAATCATATCTAAATTGGTGTCATGTGTGACCTGATGTTAGATTATATTCGCGCAGCAAAAATTCCGAAGGCAGCTTCACGAAACGAATTGAGCACAAGAGAGGTTTCAAAAATCTGTGCAGTGATGGCCTGAACATCAACAGTCGACAACAGGGAATTAGGTCAAGTTGGTCCAGCTTCTTATCAATGATTTAGTTTCGAATTTAACAAAACATAACATATTCATCTTAAAAGGGTCTTCAAACTTCAATGTTCTCCAGTAGTATTCCCTGTACCTATAATTTTGTGGAATAGGTTAATTATTAGCCTTGACAAGCTAAATTAAATGATCAACAAGTGATTCATTTCATTTCAAAACAGATAACAAGAAAACAATAAATTAAAGTTACATAATCATTATAAACTGATGATTAAGTAAGAGAGAGCAACTAATCTACATGTAAACCATGTTATTGTTTATTTTATTACTATTTTACTATTATGTTATATCAACAATCTAGCTTAGAATTAAATTTGGCAGTTTACTACTTAGCTGATTATCAATTATATTTATCTATAATCCTATCTATCTATAATCATATTTATCTATAATCCTATCTATCTATAATCATATTTATCTATAATCCTATCTATCTATCTATCTATCTATCTATCTATCTATCTATCTATCTATCTATCTATCTATCTATCTATCTATCTATTTAATAAAATTCTATTTTGATATATTTAGATAAAAATGAAAGTTATGGTAACATCGTAAGTTGTACAAAAACGTGTAAGTATTGTACGAATTTCATTGCTCTGTCATTTATATATTATACAATCATATAATTACCCTGTAAGCATGCCTCGGATGTCCAACATCGGCCCAGCGTCAGTCCGATGTCAGCAGCATCGGACTAGCTTCGGGCCTACGTTGGACCGCCGAGACATGCTGATAGGGTGTGGACTTCTGTCAAGGTCAATATCGGGCATTATGAACCTGACCTGTGATGTTCGCAGAGGCCGAAAGCTGAGTAAATGTCACTAATGCTCAACCACAAAAACGATTATAATATGGTTAAATACATGCTGATATCTAATGTCTGAGGAACAAGTTTTTGCACTCCAACACATTCAATGGCAAATTTGAGAATTTTGAAGTCCTGACTGTTTGAAAATCCAAAAATTCCAACATTTTGAAGTTAGTAATAGTTCTTCACTAACGGTGTGAACTATATTCCATATATATAAATTGTCATGTTCAGCCGCTTACTTAAAAGTCACCACTTTTATTCTTTTTATTGTAGGCCTTAGAAGCGAGTTAAATTCTGCACTGCGTATCAGAAATTTTGCTTGTGGCTAGAAATGATTTCATCAACAGATTTGTTTAAGCGAAAATAGAAACATGTCCATTGATCCAGATGCTGATGATGGTAATTTTATCATGATAATAACAGTATCTATGGATATGATATCTTTGGATTACCATTTCAAATAGACAGATGAATTAATTTTTAAGTCCATATGCTTCAGACTATTTAACAACTGTTTCATGGCAAAGAAAGATGCACTTGGTGATATGATTGCTCATGATGTACACTGTAAGAAATGACCGTGTTTTTGTGGCTAAAAGAACTGTTAATTTATTGTTATTTTACCAGTATTTTTTAAATACAGACTTTGTCTATTGTTCCATCAACTATATCGTACTGTCTTGTCTATATTTAAGCCGTAAATATATTTCTATTAATTTAAAATGACCAAATGACTCGTACAATTTTGTCAACCAAAGCTGAATCGTATGTTCCCATATCCGGACACAGGTTCTAGCCACTGTCATTGATTTAAACAACAACTGGGCTCAGAGGATTTGGTCTCCTGATCGTGTCTGGTATGGGATCATTGTTGAGGCATAAAGCCAGACTCTGTTACTTCGTAATGGGTTTATGATTACTACAAATAAAAATACCAGTGTGCTGGTTTTATACTTATATTCAAGCCTATGATCAAAGTATGCGAATAAGCGCCAAAACATTGAAAGACATCTTTTAACAAGGGTGCATGAGCTGGTTCATCTTGGGCCTAAATGTTGCAACAGACTGAATCTCCACAGAAAAATTGTATGATACTTACATATTAGTTGTTATTAATACAATGACTGTATACAGACAAGATTTATAAAAAAAAAAAAATTGGCCGTCTTCGGTTTAAAAAGTCCAAAAACAACATTTTATCAGGTTGCTAAGTTGTAATTTGAATAAGAATTTAAATCTTTCTATGTCTTTTACAATATTACATCAAAGTATTTCAAGGCTGTGTTAAATTAGCTTTTTCAATAAAATGTTTCCAACCTGACAGTTTGTTACTTTAACAAGTTATTGATGTAGCGTTTTCAATGGAAAAAACAATCCAACAGTGCAGACTCAGAAATGTCTTAGCACGTCAAATTATCTGCATGGGGTGAAAGCACAGTAAGCGCCTCAATATTTGGCCCCTATGACCTAAGAATTATTTTCATCAGAAGTGCAAGTGTAGTACATCAATTTAAACCTAATAATGTGTAGAATACAAAATTATGTTTGTCTGATAAATCAAGACAGGTATTTGCTGGGCTGCTATGAACTACATTATGAAAGTTTCATGAAAATCCAGGCTTTTCTGCTGAAATGGACCATTGGCTTTTCGACAGTTTTCGCAGATGTGATATGGACAGTTTGCATGAACTGTGACCAATTCAATTATTGAGCTTTGTCAGCATTCACTAAAATAATCCAAATTTGTCACTAAACATGGTATCCTTGCTTTATTCGTGACATACCAGACCTCCAAACATCAGTCCCCAGACTAATTTGAACATTTTTGTGGACGTAATGGACGGACATTTACACTTTTTAGCCTTGTGTCCAGTGTATGAGTTAAATTCAATGTGTTTTTTAATTTTTCAGTTGCATACATAGGTAGAGAGAGATAGACATGCATTTCCATCTCAGTTGACGTGCTAGCTGGTCTTTAATTCATTTAAATTACCAAAAAATCAGTTGTGGACGTAATGGACGGACATCGATTTTAGCCATTAAAGCTTCTTGTATCTTACAATCATCAGTGGCCATTGGAAATTTTTTGCTTAAATTCATTAAACCAATATCATATATGGGCAAAAGCACCAAATTTGGCTAATTATTACATAACAATACACTCCAGCCAGCCTTTTGAACCCCTGACTGTAAATTTGCAAAAATATGGTTACAAGCACACCTTTTCTTTGGACGTCACGGCTGCCATATTCATCATATTGAAAAGTCAGCCAATGGTCCCTACAGAAGGCCAGGGAGGTACAGTAAACAGATTATGTCACCGGCAGAGTGTGAACTAAATATTAGGCTACAGCATTGCTGCAACAGACAGTGCTTTAGAAAAAGGGCCACTGGTTACATGCTAAAATTGACAAGTTATACCCACTTTAAAGGTCTGCCCAGAGCACGGTTTTAATTGTATGCTCATGAAAAATGCCTAAATTTCTCAGATTTACTTGTTGATCAAGCTCAAATACTGCACTGTTTCTTCTTTATGTCAGAAATTGGTTTCTAGCACCCTAAATTTACTTTTATCTGATCAAAACGCAATTGAGGTCTTTACTGTGCTTTCACCCTATGGTGATATCCTCAACAATGTCTATGCCTATTGCTCCTACAGTAGGTTGGAAAAAGAAAATAGGCACCACATTGTGATGGACTGCAGCGGTGCAAAAGTCGAGGTGCACTCATACTACTCTTTCCTGTTGGCAATTTGACCTATTTTGACGTCAGCGAGGTCGGTGTGACGTCAAAGACGTTATTCTGACGTCAGGGGACTTCTGAATGAGCAGAGGGTTAGGGGCAAGTATATATAATAAGTGTGAAGTAGAATTTCAAATTGGCAACTTTAAAATTTCGATCCAAAGTTATCAATGGCGTATATGTATTATGTAGTCTTTATTTGGCTAATCAAATAAAACATATAATATGTGTGTATGAGATATTGTCATAATTTAATCTGCAGCAAAAATAAGAAAGTGTGCTCTTGCATGCATTCCCAAATGACATTAGCAGACAGATAGGGATCAGGCAGTCCAACTGTAATCGGAATGGCATCAGATTGTTGAGGATGGCTGCATATTTTTACAATTTCAGATAATCAGATTCTGCGGATTAGGTTATGCTAAACTTATCTATTTTGTGAATATTAGATTACGATGATTATATTCGGCGAGTATGAGATCATAAAGGGAATCATATTAAAAAATGATGATGTCGGAAATGTTGGTACCTAGGCCAAAATATGGTTATATCAAATGCATCTTTGGAGTGTGTGGCTGTTCCAAAATAACCATTGGTCCCAGTGGGCATGTTGTGTTTTACATCAGGATGATGTAGTGATGTCAGCTGACGTCAACTGACGTCACCCTAATGTAAAAATGCTGACTGGCTAAGCCAACTCAGGTTGGCATCATGTCTTGAGTGAAATTACTAAATGAGTCCTAAAATGACATCCTAAATCTTCAAGACACAACCATAAATTTGTTTTTGGGATGTTTTTTGGTTTGTGAATTAAAAAAAATATCGAAATAATTTTGCTTCATCACTTCTATGCAAGGAAGAATGAACACTCCAAATATTGGTCCAATGAGCAGCACAGAAAGTAAAAATGCTCATGCAAGAATAAAATTTCAAATTTATGCCTGTTCGAAAGAGCTGATTGCACCTAATAATATAGTACTAATGTAGCAATTTCAAAAGAAAATATTGCTTGGTGACTGAACCCTGCTCTGCCGCCATCGTGGCGATCAGATCAAGTAAATTCTATTTGACCTATTGGTCTTTTACAGGAACAATAAACGTAAGCGCCACATTTTTTTACAATCAAACATATATCTGTGAATAACAGCAAAACATGATACGGGTTTGAATGGGAACACTAGAAATGTAGTATGAAATGGGATATATGACAGATAAGTTTAATTGATTAATTAAGGGAAGTACTTATAATTGGGTCAGACCATCATGCACCCCAACAAAAGTTAGTTAATTCTCATTAGGAAAAGTCATATACAGTATTTCTCAAGAAGTAGGTGAAAAGTGAACATCACCACTTTTCACTTACTTTCAGGGAGCACCGTATTTCGAAACTTATCAGAGCAACAACATAGAGAGAAGTTCCCTTACCTGATTCGGTTAAATCTTCGATGTATGCTTTGAAGGCGTTGCAGAAAATGTGAAGTTTTTCGTTGTGGATTTCATTTGCACTCTGACATAATGATTCTAGGGTGACTGAGATGACTGAGTGAGCATGTGCAAGGAAGAAAAGAGCACCCAGGTGGAGCCACTGGTCCCTCATGGCAGCTGAAACGGAACAGGAAATATATATGACTACCGGAAGTGGTTATTAATGAAAGACATGCACTGCTGCTTGTGGTACAATACTGGACTGTCAGTGCAACTGGTTTTGGACAAATTTGGTCAGAAATATCCATAGAGATTGTACTGGCTGAACAGCGGCAGACCATATATCAGTATTGGTTAATGTTGTTTTATTTCAAAAGCCATTACAAAAATCACCCCCAATTTTTTTTTTTGGCGACTGTGCCGTTGTTATTTTAAGGTGCCCCTATTTATAATCAATTGAGAAAATTATCTTTCCATCAAATTTCACGAAAGACAAAAAGCCCACAAAATCAAATGTAGGAAAACTTCAGTTATAGTTACGCAGCCAGAGAAAGAGATAGACCCAAATATAAAACCACGGAACAATAGACTTAGATCCGAATGCTATATCTAAACAGTATTACATAGAGACCTGTACATAACACCTATTGATAGACTGAAAGAGACAGAAATACATACATATTATATATAGATAGAGATAATTTAAATATCTGTAGGCAGGAATAGAGAAAAAAGTGATAGAGACAGAGATATATTAGGTTGAGATAGATAGAGATAGACAATGATAACATTTAATTTTAAAAAAACCAAATAATTCACTAGGGACACTAGATAGCCAAACTATTTGTAAGTATACAAGGGCATACTATAGAGCTTGAAGTTCTGGACCACCAACAGATGGTGAGCTTAACTATTTTGCAAGTGGATGGAATACCAACTTGTCTGGACAAAGTGGAAAAGTCAGGCAGACTGTGAAAAGAGAATAGACACATACGTAGACAGATAGATAGATGGACAGACAGACAGATAGATAGATAGATAGATAGATAGATAGATAGATAGATAGATAGATAGATAGATACAATATTGATATATGTTTTGCCCATTGTATGTGGCTTATTGGCCTTGAATGATCAGAGCGTCCAGCAGGATGTTTCTTTATATATGGTGCATTAACTGGTCTAAGGCTGTTAAAGGAGGTAGTAGGTTCGAATTCCGCTTGTGGAGGCAGACTGATTGTTAACTTGAGTGAGTCAAAATCTGGGTGAATTTAGGGAATGTCGTATAGGGCAGCATAATGGGAATAGGGCTTATTTATAAGAAGTTGCTTCCAGCACTCTCCTGACAGGCCAGTTCTTCATGTGAGTCTGCAAAGCATCAGACTCTTATGCGGAGGTTTATTTCATTGATATCAAACAAATGAAAAAAATAACAGAAATCACCTATGAAGCCCTGTGAATTTACGCAACAGCAACGGCTTAGGACTAGAGTGCGACTTCGAGTCTGCCACATCATGAGATGTTAAGTTGTTCCCATGCACTGTTTTTAAGAGCGAAATCTAATGAAACAGTCTAGATTTCTTTACGTTTAAGATGTCCTTGGAACAATTCAACAAGACAATCAGAGAGCACTTGTAGGAAAATTTAAAATCACTTTTTCAGTTTTACGAAAGACAAAAAAGACAAACTCAAGATTTGAAGGTGGATAGCCAGATAGAATTTCAACTCATCGCGGCTTGAGGCGTTATCAAATAATATCTTAAAACTGAAGCAAAATTCTGAAAATATCCATCGACAAAATTACACCACCTGGTTCCTGGCGCTTATATCACCTTCGTTGAATTGAAAAGGAGTTCCAGTGAAAGACATTCGCAACCGAGCAGGGTGTAGGATGACGACTGAGGAGATTTTAAAATTTTGTTATGTAAATAGTACTTAACTGACTTAGGTCACAAATGAGGCCAATCTAAAAGTAGCCACTTTTGTTTAAAAACTTGACACGCATTCTGGATACATAATTTATGGTTCTTTAAACTGTGTTGTGTGGTTTTGGACAAGCATTTTCTGGTAAAAGCGAAATAATAGTGAAAGGTGTTTTAAGAACATCCACAAATTGTTGGTTTGTAATTACAAGCCTTAAAAAAAATAAACAAAATCAAACATGATGGTATTGAGGGAAGCAACGGGAGAGGAGAAAAAAGTTTAGCATAAAACACACAGAGACACAGATTGGTTGTGTCCAACCAATAAAAAGGGACATTGCTCAACCAAAGTAGTTCCTGTGACAACCAAATACTACTGGTTACTACTCTTTCTTCCGACAACAGATTGTTTTAGGAGTAAAAATTCTAACAGACGGAAAAGGTTATTGTGAGAGTGTATACCTTGTGTTTTCGGAATAAAGAAACCAAATGAAGTTTGGCAATCCAGTTCATTATTAATGGGGCCTCCAGGGCTTAATTTTGTCTCACTGGCACTATAACCGAATCCTCGCCACTTAAATGAGACAAGCATAGAAATACACCAAATGTAAGAAAAGAAGTTCCCAAAAAATATTCTATTTAATTTTTGCCCCCCCCCCCAAAAAAAAAAGCAAGAGTGGAAAATAAGTTTTTTAAAGTTAAAAATACCTTTAAAAAAATACCCTTGCAATATCATTTCGGGCATGTGGTTTTTAGCCAATATGTCACAAAGCTGGAGTGCAAACTCGAACTCTACACGAAATTCTGCAGGAGACAGAAGGACAGAAGGACAAAAGAGAGTTCGCTTTTTCCCTTTTTTTTGAGAAAATATCATAAAATTAATTTTACTCACGGTTTGGGGGGTTGACCAGTACCCCAGGTAGCTTGTAGTTGTTTCTTCTCACTTCTCGGTTGAATTTGTGAACTTTCGTGCTCTTAAATAATATTTTAGTTGACTTCTGTTCGTTTTTGACTTGTGCTGGAACATTTGCAGCTCTGCCATATATAGGCATATCGCTCTCCACCTGTGGGGAGTGGAGGAGGGAATTGCGCACATGCATTAGACCCCAGCCAATCACAGAGCTCTCCTCAATGTTCGTCTGCTACCTACGCACAAGTTGTGAAGCTTGCAAATTTTGATTGATTGTGGCCAGCAGTCAGAGAAATTAGCAATTCATGACACCTTTAAGACTCCCTCTCTGTGTAATTGGATTTAACACAGGATTTTCCACTTTGGGTTGCTGTTGTGATACATATGTAGGCTAATCACACAAACTGAAATACTGAATTAGGCCCCAAGTGACTGAAGATCTCCACACAATACATGTTATATTGATCCAACTATATTTAATCATGGTTTACTATCCTTGATCGCTGTTATTTTTTGTCTATTGTCTGCCTAGTACATGGAATTCACGTGGCAGTGACAAAGAATGTATAATTTTTTATTTAAATTTCACTACTATAGGGAATAAGGGCCTAACTAAAAGGTCTTATTAGCTTGGTATCGCATGAGTTACATTTGTTTCAAAGTGTACTACTATGGGGGACAAACAATCATTTCGGGGAGTAGGGTCATCCCGCCCTTGAGTTCAATTTAAAAAAAAGTTAATGTAAATGTAAATGTAGGATTTTTATAGTCCATTACAACGACCAAATTTCAATGCAAAAAGACCAACACGGATTTTTTCAAAAATCCATGTTGGTTTTTGCATTGAAATTTGGTTTTTCAAAAAAACATTTTGAATCTAAAAAACCAATTTTGCCCCGAGATTTTATTAGAGTGAATGTCAAACAATGATAAACAATCAAGGTGCTTATCCGCGGTCACAATTCTCGAGAATTCTTGAGCGAACGAGAAAATGCTGAGTCATAGCTGATCTCGAGACCTCAAGAAAAATAATCTTGGTCTTTTTGGAATTTCTGCGTGAGATCAACAAGAATTTTTGGATTATTGGACAATCGATCACCAAACTCAATACTTGTCAGTCAGGTCAAAACTCAACATACAAGATTAACTCCAAAAAACCAAAGTACAGGTAGCCATCTTTATGCTGGGTTGAGGACAATGTCCCCAAAATATACAATGTGTGACAAACAATCGATTTTAGGATATGTTTATCACACATATGAGTTCAATTAGAAGTAATTACAACTTTTTACAAGTAATAAAGAAGGGGGGGGGGTGCTTCTGCAAATCCCTTGAAACCACAAACCTGCTCCCCATGCATACCATTATGCAACAAAGAACTTGTCTCTTGAAGCTATTATTCAAGCGCAGTTTTGGAAGTTTATCTTAGTCAATTCAATTTCATTTGAAATTTTGGTTTTTTTTTCTTAATCCAGTTTTAAGAAAGCTTTATTTTCTTTACAGTTTTGTAAGATTCTGCGGTTAGCCTCTCTGCAATTTTAGTTGTTGGTATTTGTTATTATCTCTGAAAGTAACTGTACTAGTAAATAAGGACTGCTTTGCTCTTTGAAAGTTTTTCTTGCATAATCAAAATGGTGTTATAAGATAAAGTGAAGTAATCACTAAACAAATACCGCAAATTGTCAACCAGTGGATTACACAACAGTAATGCCAAAATGGCATTTAAAGAAAACTAATATTAACCTTCCTGGGATTGTTGAAGGCAAGTGTCGACGATGTATTAACACATTTGCTCTTCTAGGCTCTTCCAGCGAAATTTCCATGATTGATGCTAATTTAGCTCATAAACTCGCTTGACCGGAAAAAGACAAACATTGTCAGCGAATATGTTAGAGGGCTATGTTGAATTCTCAAGTTCCTTTTCTTCTTAAAATGTCAGTTTTGCTTTGATTGGTGGGTCCTTGGTAAGTCTTCCAGTTGTGGGTGTGATGAACAACCTCCAAGTGTGAACCGCGTGACTGTTGATGACGTATGTGAAAGTTCACTGAACACGTCTTCTGCATATGAATCTTTTTACCGAACAATTGCAGGACCTTCCTTGAGGATTGACCATGATAGCTATGACCTAACTTCATTGAATATTACAAACCAATTTAAGAGCAAAATTGTTTGTTTTTCAAAGTATCAAAATTTAATGTGCTCTACCTTTGCCCGACTAAAAGGGGTGATTGTTTCTCAATTTACTGAATATTGTGTCTTGCCAAATCACTGAACTTGTTAATGTTGTAAATGACTGGGTGAATGACTGGTTATTGAATGCAGCAGAACTACTGTGGTTCACACTTGGCTGTTGTGACACAAGCCAGTAGAAATGCAATGGAAAATTTGCTCTGTGCATGGATGACACGCAAATTCGTGAAGCGTTCCATATTTTCTGCGCACAATTGTGAGGTGCGAGATGCCAGGAATTGAAAAATCAAACTTTGGCAGACTTTCGTGGCTCAACTCAGACTGTCAACTGCGCTCGCACTGACTGTATTTTGCAATGAAAAGTGCTAGCCACCGGACTGGTGGTTGCCCAGACCCGGGATTGAACCAGGGACCTTTAGATCTTCAGTCTAACGCTCTCCCAACTGAGCTATCTAGGCCAGCAATTCAACCAGTCGCACCTTTCCAATGTAAAATTGAAACAATACAAGCATCTATGGTCTTAACCCATGCATGGAAATTGGAACACAACAGAGAAGATTCACATGGTCTCTTGTGCAACTGCAGTCATAACCTGTCAGTCGCCTACTCGCCATCATATCTTTCAAAATCTTGTGCCCCGAGTGAGGATCAAACTCACGACCTTGAGATTCAAGACTCACGCGCTGCCTACTGCGCCATCGAGGCAATCAGTGTTCCAAAAGTAAATTTGGAACAATACAGAGAACATTGGCATAGTCCCTCTATCAAGTGTGTTATTATAATGCCCATATCAGTGTAAGCTCCTGGTTGCAAATTTTTTTGACACTTAGATTCATCTTTGTACACAACTGGGAGAAAATATCTGTTATGCTGCCAGCTGGGTTGCCAGCCAACCCAAGCGTCATTCAGCACCTCCCAGCCAGCTGATATAAATCTTTTTTTTCCCAGCTAGCCATCTCAACTGCTTTCTCATTACCTGACGGCAAAATTCATCGGTTGGACGCCAAAAATGGGATCCCAGCTGACAACTTTGCCACAGGGTCTGGGAACATCCTAGCTGACAGTCTGCCAGCCAGCTGGGAGCCTGATGCATAACAGATAATCAATAAAACAGATCATGGGGTGCCCCTGAGGAGTGACCCTGTTCTCACTTATAGCATGCTCATACCTATTGAGCTTGAGCAGAGAGCAATAACAAATGGCGGTCATTTTGAAATTTCCCTGATTCAAACTTTCATGGCCAGTTTTCACCACAAGCTACATGAGGTTCTCTCATCAGACATGGCTTATATTTGTCTAAATTTTGTGAGGAAATATTTGGTGTAGGTCTGATCAGTGAACCCCATGTAGCTCACTTTCAGATCAAATTTTACCATGAATGATAGGAGCAGTTTTCATCGTGCCAACAGGTTCCTTTTTGTGTAATGTTTGTCCCAGCTCTAGCTGTATAGTATTGCTTTGTTTCAATTTGTAAGTTTCCTTTGCTCAGTTAATCTATCTCAGCTGTTGTACAGACATGATGTCAAAGGATATAGGGAAATGGATTGCAAGTATACATTTGATTTATATTGTAAGCTTAATGTAACAATTATTTATAAGTCAACACTATCCTTGCTATGTAGTTTGTATCCTTTGTAGTGTATTTGGGATCACTTATTATCATCTTTATGATTTTGACTTGTCTGCATATTACAATGGTTTGATATTTGATTATGCCAAACTACAATGTAGGCTTCGTTTGGTTTCAGTTAACCGCAAAATTTACTTCTATGATCTTCAATAAAGAAGCAAGTAAACCATTCCCTCGATGTTGTTAACACATACGCAGACAAAAATTGTAGAATTTTATGGCAAAATTTATGAGTTGACAGAAGAACGTTCAGAGGTAGCTTGATGATCTGAATATTTTATGAAAATTACTTTTTGAAGTAACTCACTATAAGTTATTTGGAAACCACCCTGCATTTGGGTACTTCGAGGAACTAGCTGGGGCATTCTATTTGTGACAAGCCAGAATACCTTTTTAGGCACTCTGGAGTGCTTTTCATTCTTACTCCTTATAATGGAGTATGGTAGTCACACTGACATCAATGTTTCCAGTCTCCCTCCAAATAGCAACGCTAGGATTCAAGTCGATCTGTACAACCGCTCTACAACAACGAAGTTGATAATTTCCGCATCTCGAAGTCAACTGTCAAGGTTCCAGGCCTGCTTTAGTGGGCTATGACGCTTCTACTCCCAGCCGCGGGTGACTAGCTTTGTATGAGGAGGTTTTCCAAGTCAATGCAGTAACTGATACTCTGAAACCAAGAGAAATTACGTCTGGTGAAGCCCCCTCTGACTTCGATGTTACCCAAGTGATCCCCATAAAACCTGAATTAATCAAAATAATTATAGGAAGAAATGATGTTGTTATCAAAAGAATCACAACCACTTGTGAAGTCAAGATGTCCTTCGGAAATTGGAAGGAAAAAATATCGAAGCTTGTGATGAGGAACCAGACTTCAATGCGGCAGTCTTGATCAGGCTGCCAAAGAGGTAAATGAGGTCATCAGGTCAAAACCTTAGTGACAATTACTACCACCTA
This sequence comes from Platynereis dumerilii, assembly GCA_026936325.1. NCBI lineage: Eukaryota > Metazoa > Annelida > Polychaeta > Phyllodocida > Nereididae > Platynereis > Platynereis dumerilii. The sequence continues at coordinate 46,172,862 of JAPTHN010000010.1, read as the reverse complement.
GACATGGGAAAAGAGCCGTTGTGCATCAAAACAGATTGTCCAACATTCAGTCTACACCCACTTATACCATTCGACACCTCTGTCAGCCAATCACATGCCAGTATTACAGGGAAATAATTCCTATATTCTTTGTAGTCCAGTTATCCTCTCATGTTTGAGTGTTTGAGTGTTTGTCTCACAGTATAAGCCAGTTATTCACCATGGGATCAGGAATATGTGTTTATCACACCTCGGGCCAAAGCCCTCGGGTGATAAATCACATATTCCCTCTCCGGTGGTGAATAACTTATACTTATTGTAACGCTTGTTATGTCATGTCAACTATATCCTTATTCGCATCTTATAATGTCTCTCATTTTCAATCTTTGAATGTTTCTGGTAATGAGGTCTCAGTGGAGATTAGCTATGGCAGAGACTATGGTACAAGGTCTCTCACTCGCATTCTGGTGCTGGTAACAATTATAGTAAAGTCTCACAATCACATTCTGGCTTTAGCGGGGACTCTAATTCACACTTGACCTTGTGTCTGTGGAATGGACAAAGTTTTAAAAATAAATTGAATCTTGTTCATATGATTATAGAAATGAACATAATCTTGATATCATGATCTTTACTGAGTGTTGCACTCTAAAAAATGCCGGGACAAAATTGGTTTTTTAGATTCAAAATGGTTTTTTGAAAAACCAAATTTCAATGCAAAACCAAAATGGATTTTTAAAAAAATCCATTTTGGTTTTTTGCATTGAAATTTGGTTTTTCAAAAAACCATTTTGAATCTAAAAAACCAATTTTGTCTGGAATTTTTTAGAGTGTGGCTTAGAATTATGGTGAATTCAAATTTCTGCCGCACTACCAATAAATAATGTAAATCAAAATTAGTTACAGAGTTATGCTACCTTCTTCCTTTTTCTTTTTTTCCCCTTTTTTTAAACATTTTTAGAGATTTGCGTTATTTATTGGTCGTCGTTGCGGCAGGTAAGATAGAGTATGTATGCACTACTGTGCAAGCTAAACTATTGAGAGACTTGACACATTTTCTATCTTTTTAGAAATAAAATTTTAGGATATTTTTAAACATAACATACATTTATTGGTTCCAAATGTGAGATTTGATTGCTTCCAGGAGTTTGATAGCGAATCTGGCCAACGCGCCAGCACCTGCTCCAACTTTTAAGTCATCAAATAGTGTAAGGATTGAATATGTGTTTTTGATAGTACTGTCTTTATTATTTGACATAGATAGACTAAAAAAGAACATATACACAGTTAAATCGATTTGATATAAAGAATGCAAAGTAAAATAAGTACAGGAATTAACTTTATAAATTAATAAAATCAAGTAAATTCAACTGTTTGTATTTGTATAACTTCCTGATCCCCTGGTGGAAAGCCGTGTTAGAACTAGTAAATATGGAACTCATTCTGTTAGGGCCTAAAAAAATAAAAATAACTTTACACAATTGGCATAGCCTAGTCTGACATTTACTCTGAACATAATGTCGACTTATTTACTGTGTTACTACATGAACCTAATCTTGCTTCAGTATCACTTAGGGTTAAACGCTTGTTGATGCTGGCATGATAAAGGCAGTTAATGACTGAATACCAGACACAGGTTAAACCACACAGAATAAGAGCAGCTCACTCAGCTCACAGCTGATCATTTGTTGTGATAAAACATAATTCAGAGATGAATATCCGCTCAGTTGTATCATGCTCTCTGGAAAAAACAGATGAATATCTGTCCAGTCAGAGCTGCCAAAAGGAATAGAAGACTATTAGAAGAATAAGTTATGGCAGCTGTAAAATGAGGATCAGCAAAATATGGATGGAAATCTAAATATAAATGACAAGCTAAACATGGCAATACTACTCTGCTAACTCAGCAAAAAGATATTTGTAATTGCAGTTAAAAACATTCAAGCGGGTACGCTATATTTTGATAATCCGTGTGAAGTGTTCCTGGAATCAGTGCTGCTGGAGCCCTCTCCGTGACTGCTCTCTACGAATTTTAAAGATATCTTCCATGTACTTCGGCCCAATATTATTTACACTTGTATTTATTTCACAAATTAAGACCTTTTGCCCTTTGCCTCTGAATTTCAAGACTGTCAGTGTCTGACTTTTTCAACAGTTGATAACTAGACTTGTTATCACTGTAAGCTACCTTAAAATCTCTGTAAACAATCTCCTCCATCATGTCTTTGAAAAACTTCTTACAAAAACACATGGTACAGAAATATGTAAATTGTGAAATGATAAAACTTAGAGTATTTGCTAATTAACATTCTTGACTACGAAAATTTGACAATGTCGTAAGTATTTGAAGTTTAGCAGTAGCTTTGCCACGTGACATTTTTACATTTTTGTCAAAGTTTAAATCCTGATCTATGTCTATTCCCAACGATTTTGCATTAGGGTGACTTGTCAGAGTAATACCATCTACTTGAATGGTGACTGATTCTCCTATCTCTTTACTGTTGTTAGGATCGAAACAGGAGTTGAAATTTTTCAGCATTCCTTCATATATCTTTAAACCACTAGGCAAGTCATTTAACAGTGAATTTTAATTTAGAGATAGCTTCGTCTGGGTATTTCCCAGAATAATGACAGTATTGTCATCTGCATAATTACTGGGTGACAAATTCTTACTTTCTAGCAATAACAATAAATCATTTATTTATGTATTAATTAAAACAAACCGGTCCAACAATGATGCCTTGTGGCACCCCTTTTGACAACGGTTCCCCTGAACTTGCAGAACTTTGAATCTTCACTCTCTGAAATCTTTCAGACAAATAATTTTTAATCAACAATGCTGAATATATAGTCACTTAATTTAAAACATCTCAGTTTTTCAACAAGGATGTTGTGGGGCAGGAAATCGATTTGCCTCAGATAAAATTTATCCGACATCAGTATGCCCACACATTGTTTACTATCGAGTGCCTTTTTCCAGATATCTGTAATGTGTAAGAGAACTGAATGACTTCCAAATTTTTCACTATAGGCAGATAGAAATGTTGATAATATCTGGTCTGGGCTGTGTGAGTCACTTTGATATCTTTTTCGTGTCTTTGACAGACCTGTGTAGACTTAAATAAAGCTGGCTAACAACTAATGAAAGTAAGCCCACAAAATTGTATACTCCAACCATGTTGACATCAAGTGATACATTCTATCTGAACTAAAAAATGGCAGTTACAGTAGGCATAATACGTAAATACTTCTTAAAAATTACAACCATGATCTTCCCTATGGTCCGATTGTCCTGACTCTTCTGGATATTGGCCAAGGTGTTGTATTTTAACATCTAATATTAAGATTACACGGTAAGCTTCCGTTTTTGTTTTGGCAAATCACTCTGGACTAAAGCAAAAAAAGACAGAGCTTACCCCGGTCTCTGCTCTGATTAATGAGTCATATATGTATGTTTGTTTTTAAGACTACATCCTCTAATTGTTGTTCACATTGAGAGGATAAATTTGGTATTTAGTGAAATCCAATGAGTGGTAAACCAATTCGGGAGGATAAACTAAGTCCAGACTGTTATTGTATCCATTAAGTTAATAGTAAAATTGCTGTTGTTTGCACTTGTGTTAATGCCAGTAAACGGATAAAGGTGTTAAAGTATCAGCTTATGAGTTTACGTACAAAGAATTATAATATATCAGCTTATAAGTTTATATTGAAAGAACTATAAATATACAACTGCGTGTATATTTAATGCCAGTAACTAAGTATGGATGGATTTATCTATTTCAAAAACCAAGAGATATCAAAATATTGCTCATCCAATTTACATTATGTTAAATATGATCTGCATGTATTTAGATGGACCTATACAAGCACAATGTGCAATCGAAAGTTGTTGTTTTTTTTAGTCAGGACTGTCTTAGTCATCAGAAGAACAAAAGATTAATTTTGGGTTCTTGAAGCGTTTTGAATGTATACATTTCTGGCTATCTTGTCATAATTTTTGCCTGACTAGTGACTAAGTACAGAAACATGATATTTGGGCAGATACTGCCGAAGTTTGTAAATAATCTTTAAAAAATCTTAGAAATATAATGGTTGGTTTGTTGTCAAGGAAACCAAAAGTCAGGGAATGACAGTTGTACTCACTGACAATGACTTAAAAACCTGCTACAATATGGATGTCTTTGCTTATTTGATTTAATCATATATATGATATTATTATACATGTTCTGTTCTTTAATAACGGTGAGCAAAGTCTGGACAACCATGGTGGAAACAATTCTAAGGTGCTGAAACTGCTGAGTTTGTTTGACACCAGCACCTAATTTGTATAATTTCTATTTCGAATTCAGTGAACAGTGTTCATCAATCAACAGCTTTTCCCAGCCAGAATAACAGAACGTTTCCTTAACTTGTTATTTCAATAACATCTGCAACAATAAAGGACCAGCAATGGTCTCTGCCATTCAAATGGGTTATTTTGAAGTAACTTAACATACTCATGGACCCTTTTTGTCCTATCTTTTGTCTATATTCTTCTTCAACTTGTAATTATTTTTGTGGGGTTTTCTTGTTACTTTTTTCTCTTTTGTTTTACTTGTTATCATTATTTTCTTTAGTTTGTTGATGTTATGCTTTGTCATCTCTTTCATCCTTGATATCCCTAAAGTGCTATCTCTATGGAATCCGGGAGCAGGAATAAATCCAGAAAAAAATAAAATAAAATAAACGCAGCAAGTCCAAGTCAATCGACTAGTTACCCAGATGAAGAACTAAACATTTTCAGTTGACCCTAACCCTAATGCCCCAGTCTGAGGGCGAGAACCGGAGAACTTTTTATCCCTGAGGGATAGCTTGAGATGAATTCTAGGAAAAAAATGGCCAACCCGGCGACACACAATGTTTATATAACAATTATATAATTAATTAAAAGCATATCACGGTGGGATAAGATCGTAAATCGGCGGGATAAGATCGTAAATCGGCGGAGACAGGATCATATCCCTGTGGGAAAGATCTAAATGCCTGTGGGACAAGATCTAAATGCCTGTGGGATGTCAAAAATCGTCGGCGGGATGTCAAAAAACCGTCGGCGGGATGTCAAAAACTGCCGGCGAGGCTGCAAATGTCCCACAGGGAAAGTAAAAATATCCCACAGGGGCAGGAGAGGTCCCCACAGGGGCAGGGGATGTCTAATATCCCGCTGGAGATGTTTTTGAGTCGTTCTCACTGAAAAAACCCCCGCCAGACATCCAAAAATCAAGAAAATTTTGGGCTCTGTCCCGGCGACTTGGAAAAAAAATTTCAACATGTTGAAACTTTTTTGACATCCACGGTGCAGTTCTTTCCATTTCTAGGAACCCTGAGGGAAACGAAAAGTACCTCTGTGGGATGTGAAAAATCGTCGGCAGGATCACCCAAATTCATCCAAATTCCCAGGAAATACCATCCCGTCGATGCCTAAAGTTCTCCGTAACAATCCGTGAGACTGGGGCTTTACTCAAACCTTGCTATTTTCTTTGCAAACCTTCGACATTGCCCGAAGAGCCACAAAAAATTACCAGAAATGTAAGTTATTAATTCAATAATAAGTAGGGGATTCTTTCCCTGCATAATTATACTCTAAAGCTGACTGCACAAATACATCTAGGCATTTTAAACTAATAAAATGTGAAATTTAAACTAATAAAAAGGGTTTTGGCCTCCCACCTCATCTGTCAATAACATTGTTATCAGTATACGAGATTCCATGCTATATTACATATAAAATTAATGTCAATGAAGATTGAAGAGTGGTGTGGTTGTGTTTCAGGGTTTATAAATATAGCGCTAACATCATCAGGACAGGCATTCTGTTGCACTTTAGAGTGAAATTTCAATTTAAGAACAGCTCAGGATAGTACATATTCGATATTATGTGTCTCAGGAATCAGGGCCAGTTGTCATCCATTCTTGTTTGGAGCTCCTGTGCTGTCTTTTCATTTTTGCGGAGTCTGGCTTAATTAAGGTGTCCGATACCTACACAGGAGACCAACCGTCTTGGCCACAGCCGCAACCAACTCTCTACAATTGTGTTCTAGAACTGTGATTCGAACAGATGTCCTCTCAGGCCAGTAGATTAAAACTCAACTGCTATAACCACATTCTAAAAAATGTGGGGACAAAATTGGTTTTTTAGATTCAAAATGGTTTTTTGAAAAACCAAATTTCAATGCAAAAAACCAACATTGGATTTTTTTAAACCATTTTGAATCTAAAAAAACCAATTTTGTCTGAATTTTTTTAGAGTGCATAATTGTGTCCTCATAATCTTGGTTTGTGAATAATTTGGGATAAGCCTAGCATTATTTGGTAAATGCTGTATTAATCAGGGACGGACACAGGGGAGAATGGGGGTGGGGGTGTATGTTAGGGGGATGCATCCCCATCACCAGATGTTTTTCAAATACATGTAGTTTTACATGCTAATTATATAAATTTAAACTCTGATGTGTTAGCTAATTCTGGTGGCAGAGCACTTGGGGCAATCTATAGTAAATATAAGAAAAATAAAGGGTTCGGATATGAAACTTACACTAAATTATTTAACAGCGGAGTAACAAGTACACTTGATTATGGTTCATGTGTTTAGGGTTATGGTGTTTTTGATAACATTAATGCAGTTCAAAATCGTGCAATTCGTTTGTTTTTGGGAGTTCATAGATTTACCTCAAACTTAGGTGTTAATGGTGATAAGGGATGGCTACCCAGTAAACTTAGGAGATATATGTCTTTATCATTCGTTATTGGAATAGACTAATTTCTATGGATAGTACACGGCTTACAAAGAAAGTGTTTCAATGGGATAGAAATTGTACTCAAAAATCATGGTGCTCTGATGTTTTCAATATTTTGCGGAAAATTAATATGACAGACCAGTACATTCAAAATGAACAACTGAATATTGAGCAAGTGAAGCAAAGATTGATAAATATATGTAAAGAAGATTGGAGTGCTATGATTCAAGATTCCCCAAAGCTCAGAACTTATGTGTTGTAAAAAATGAATTTGGTATTGAGCCATATATAGATACAATTGCTAATAAAGGTTATAGATCCACGCTTGCACAGTTCCGATTGGGTGTACTGCTCCTTGCCATAGAGACAGGCCGATTCCAGAATAGTCCATTAGAAAATCGTTTATGTACTTTATGCAGATATTGATATCTTGAATGAAATTCATTTCTTGTTGTATTGCCAAGCATATGATGATTTGAGAGCAGTCTTATTAGATCATGTTTTACAAATAGAGCCGGGTTATATTTTTTTGAACGTAGAGGATAAGCTTGTTTTGTTGATGTCGAAAAATGTAGTAAAATATACTGCTAAATTTTTATTTGATGCTATACAAAGAAGGAGGGAATGCATTTATACACAGTAAGAAAATATTATGTATTAAGTTGAAACTGTGAAAGTAGTAATTTTGTATGTCCTTTTTGTATATATATGTGTTTCATTTGTGTGTCCTTTATAAAGCTTTTTGTGACTTGTAAGCCCTTTGTGGGCTGGGTGCTTCGGCACATGTCAATAAAGATTTTCTAACTCTAACTCTAACTCTATATCAGTGCGAATTCAGGTTATGTCGCGGACAATGCGTTTCGCAACGAGATAACTCGAGAGACCCCCTCCTCCACCAAAATTTTCTGGATCCCCTGCAGTATTGCAGTATTTTGCCCGCCTGAGTGTTTCGGCCCGGTTCCAGAGCCAAGGATGGCTTTCCCCGATGATTGTGCAACTGTCAGGTTCTCATATTGTTTGTTCTGTCAGATGGATGACTGCAGTTTCCTGATCCTAAAAGCTTGTTTGTAGAGCAATTAAGCGTGGATGGCTTTCCTGGTGAGCTGCCCATTACACCTTAATTTGATTACAAACATCTCCCGGAACTTCATACAAACAGTTACCTTCGCACGAGGTTTGGGAGAAGAGGTACTCAGCTGTTTTGAGCAAGTTATTGTAAAACAGTTAAATAGCTTCGTGAATTAACTTCCTTCATCAAAGTTAATGAGTTGATTGTATGGCTTAGACCATTCGAATCACTGTCAGCCAATCACTAACCTGTATTTCACTGCAGTAAATCCAATATTTTTGTCTACTTAGCATGAATATTGCCTCATGTTTGACTGTTTGACTGTCTGTCTCATGGTAGGCCTATAAGCTGGTTATTCACCATAGGATCCGGAAAATGTGTTTATCACACCTCGGGTTAAAACCCTCTGGTGATAATCATTTTCTTTCCTGCGGTGAATAACCCATACAAATGTAACTTATCGTATATGGTTAAGGCATCTTTGTTTGTGTTCGCAGATAGCAGAATTGACAGCAATTTTGGAAAATGGCTTCCAACAGCAACCTGGATTATGTCTGAGGTGACTCCCTGTCTCAATATGTTAATAAAGACGTTTTGTAAGTGTGTTTCATGCTTCTATGACATTGTATGAAATATAAATATCTATTGTTTTATTGACATAATAATAATATTCGCGCAGCAAAACGGCCGAGGGCAATTTCGCAAAGTGAATTAAGCACAGGAGAGGTTTCAAAAATCTATGCAGTGATGGTCTCAACATCAATGGTCGACAGCAGGAAATTACGTCAAGCTGCTTATCAGTGATTTAGTTTTGAATTTAGCAAAACATAACATATTCATCTTCAAAAGCGTCTTAAAAATTGAATCTATCCAGTAGTATTTCCTATACCAATAATTATTATGGAATAGTTAATTGTTAGCCTTGACAAGCTAGATTAATTTATTAACATGTGATTCATTTCATTACAAAACAGACATGAAAACAAAATTAAAAATACATAACCTTTGCAAACTGACAATTATGTAATAGTAAGCAATTCATCTATATGCAAATCCTGTTATTGTTTTTAGTACTATTATACTACTATATGTAATATCAAAAATCTAGCATAGACTTAAAAATTTGACAGAGCTTTCAGTGTTGTCTGCCTTTTTACTATTTAGCTAATTATTTATCAATTCTATTAATTATTATCCCATTTATCTATAATCCTATCTATCTATCTATCTATCTATCTATCTATCTATCTATCTATCTATCTATCTATCTGTCCATCTATCTGTCTAGCTGTCTATCTATCTGTCTTATCTATTGTATTCTATTTTTTAAAATCTTTTTTATCTTTCTTGTCTAAATTTCTCTCTATTTTTTTATATATCTGTCTTTCAAATTTTGTGAAACAGCAACATAACTGCCTTTCATACATTGATTATGAAATAAATTTAATAAAAGTTATGGTATCACAATAATTCCTACAAAAACGTTTTAAATGCGCAAATTCATGGCCGTGCCATTTACATATTATATTTCGATATCTCTCAAGAGCCAAATGGAGATATTTATAAATTATTTATCTATATATGAGTCGCGATAGCTGATTACGTCAGGACGACAGAAATGTCATAACTAATTTGAGTGTAAGAATCAGGATACATCATCACATCATCACATGCATGTTTGTGTGAGTCATGAGCCAAAAACCTTGAATCACAGCACTGGAGCAGATAAACTAATTTAGGTATCCTCAAATTAAAGTGTAATTGAAACTATTATTATTATTATTAAGAAGCAAACATCATCAGAATCATGATATTTTACTATCAGCTCTGTGTATTCAATCTTGCACAAGCCTCTTGTGGCTCATTAAAATGGATTGAGGTCGGGATTGCTACCAGTAAAACAATTTCTGATAAATTTACCATGTAAAATATAAACATGGGACTCATGTGTACTGGCACGTGGGTCTTGGGTCGCTACATTAGAAAAACTGGAGATTTTCAACAAGGGTTTAGGAGAATGGCTGCAACTAAGTTTTCCATGAATTACTGATATTATGCGTTGGAATATCAAAAGTAGACAATTTTTGCTGCAGATAGCAAATATTTTCAGTTTTGTGAGAACCCTAACACCTACAATACAATGGCATTGAAGTTGAGGATAATAATTTTTTTCTTATACATTGTAATGAAACGGCTCCCTGATTGGCTATGAGAGAGTGACAGCTGCATGGTGATGTCACAATATGATTGTTTACACAATCGCTAAAACATCACCAGAGATTGTGACGTCACCAGTGTTTATGACATCATAACAGTGCTGCTGCTCTGTTTAGACCAATCACTGTTGAGCAGCCATTTTATTTTCTAGAGGAGTTTTTATGTGGCTGAGAAAAATTAAAATTGTTGTCTTCAGTGTATGTGTGATGACGTGAGATAATCACAATTATCAACAGAGCTGCAACAATGACATCATTCCGATTCTCCTGAAGGGTAGACTGAGATCTCAAGTTTTTACTATGTAGTGATTCATGACCCCTGCGCTACACCCAGGGTTTCAGGGCTATGTAAAAGATATCTTCAGTGACATCACAGACTTTTTCAAGCAGCTGAAAGGAACTGTTGCTTGTATAAATTTTTTCCGCTGCGTTTACAACCACAATAAGGCAGCTGGGTGGCTGAGTGGTTACGGTTCATACAGGTGTAGGACCCGCTCTGAGCACTGAAGGCCTCTGCCTGAATGGATTCGGACACCGGTTGGGCGGGGAATCCAAAATTTCCAGTAGACCTTCATGAGCAAAATCCTAGCTGGATGTCGCGTGAGACTCTGAATTGGCGGCCCCTTGTATCAGTGTTTTTGCTAGGCAAGTAAAAGATTTCTCAAAAGGGTTAAATGTTTTAAAACATGTTGAGAACTGCCGATCTCTCTTCCCTGTCATCAATCAACCCTTAGGAGCACCCAGAATTAGGCTTAGAGGACTGCAATTACCCATATCTATCTATAATCTATAGATCTGTACAAATATTATAATTTACACATGGCCTAAATCTCTATAACCAGGTTTCACCCTCCCCACCTGATCCATCTTAATGCTGCACACCTGCTCTTGTGCTGTAACTGAGACTGTACCACCTTGGCCTTTTTCTTTTTGCCTTAAGAGACAAACTCATCAATCAACTCCATAAATAGCATCTGACAATGCAGGCAGAATCTAAAGTGCACTCACTGTGGTATTTTTTTTGTCTTAATTTTTTCTGTCTAAAAATGGTAGGTGAAACTTTGTGGCACTGGTAACATCATGTAGTTCCACACATTGTGGAGGGGGGAGGTAAGTTGAGTCGGACGTGCACTTGGCTGCCTTTTGCCCCATCCCGTTCGAGCTGGGTCATCTGAACTTATGTTGGGCAGCAGTTTCAATCAACCTGTGGCCATATACCTCATTACTGTGTTCCCGTCATAGGCGTACGGGACACGCAATTTTTCAGGGGGGGGCGAGCGAATTTGCCCAAATTTAAAGATTTAAATTTAATAATTTAGTACCATTTCAAATGAAATTGCCTGAAAATCATTAATTTTCAAGAGTTTTTATTTAATCATCTGCCCAAATTTTTTTAAAAAGCCTTTTTGCCCAGATATCACTGTTGCTTGTGACAATGTCTCTACTGCCATTGTGTCTAATATCAAAAAGTGCTTTTCAAAAGACTTTGGATATTCCAAATAGCACTGTGAGGATATTTGAAAAGGTCAAATATCCCCCAAGACACTATTTGGATATTTCATGAGACCCTATTTCATCAGATGATATTCGATCTTAAGCTTTGGCTGACCGTATTGAGCTTTGGCAGAACGTATGGAGCTTTGGCAGCTGCCAATTATTCTCCGGGTCCTATTTTTGGTTCCAAAATATCCAGCAGAGGGGGCTTCAACTTCAGAGGCCCTTCTTCTTCTTCTTCTTCTTCTTCGAGTGATATCCCCCCTCCCGGGAGGCGAACCCCTGAATGTGCATTCAGAGTACATTAAAAGTCAAGTCTCTTTCTGCAGCTAATTTGTAGCAGAGCTGGCTACACAATAAATTTGCATTCTTAGCTGCATCAGCAGACAAAGTCACAGTACTACTTCTAATTCTACTGGCACTACTAGCACTACAGGCATTCTCATCATACGTAATGATATATCCCCATCCATTGAGTATTGCTGAGCACAATTCATTCTCATCTTTTGGGAGACGTAATCCATCTTCTGAGTAGATCCCTTTAAGGGCGATGACACTGTCCTGTCTAAATTTTTCTAGTGAAAGGCATTTCACCAGAATATGCTTAATGTCTTCCTTTTCCATCTTGCAGAGGGAGCAGGTAGAGTCAAACTTCTTATCTCTGTTATATATTTCCTCCGTTTCCCTGGTCCGAAATCTACCACTCAGCATCTTGGCCCGTACCGTAGCAGCTTCGATTCTGAGTAGCTTTCCTTCGCAGTTTTGCCACAGAGGATGTGTCCGTAGTTCCGGATTGCTTGGACAGATCAGCCATTTCAAGGTACTCTTACTGGCCGCCTGGTAGATGATGTCGCTTGCCACTTGATGATATATTGCAGACTTGATCTTGACCTTCCATGATAATTTACTGTCAGGCAGATTTAGGGCAGCATAGATGTTGATGCAGTATTTGTCTCCCAGTCTGTCTATGTAGTTGAACCAACTGTGTCTATTCTTATATTGAGTGGCCAGTTGCCTTCTTGCTAGTCTTTTGAAGTTGTGACTCTCTGGTAGTCTGCAGATACTTCTGAAGAGAGAGAGTGCCTTCCTGTGAACCTGAGCTTCAATAGAAATTCCTCTGATGAGCAGGTAGATCACTTCAATGGCTACGTTGTCGGGAAGACCCTGAATCTGTCTCAGCATCTTTCTGTAGAATTTCTCCAGTTGGTAAAGATCCTGAGTTGAGGGAATGACACCGTCCAGCCCATGTAGCAATCTCGGCACCACATACATCTGGATAATTCTGAAACAGGCTGGTGGATGGAGACCATTTAAACCATGGAGGCCACTTCGGAGAAGTAAGTATGCGGCCCTGGATACATGCTGCACTTCATTTACATTGAAGTGCCCTCTTTTGTTGTAGAAGAGATGGCAGTGCATGACAGCCCAAAGTTCTAACAAATAGTGTCCAAATAGTTCCTAACCATGAGACACTATTTGGTCACTATTTGATGTAGAAGAGATGGCTGTCAATATACTATGACAAAGTTTCTAACATAGCACATTAGAACTTTTGGAAATGTTCAGTAGAAAATGTGGCTTGGTTGCCCTTTTTCGATATTTCATTAGGTACATTGGCAAAGCATGGTGAGGGGAGTAGATATTGTGACAAAGACCTATTTTAGTGTCTGGCATGCAAAAAGCAGCCCGATTTGCAAATCGGGCATGTAGATCTTTCGGCTGTAACAACTGTTTCCCAAACTCTTGAAGGGGGCGACTGCCCCCCCCCTTCCCCCCTCCAGTACGCCTATGGTCCCCCTGCTGTCCTAATTAGCATATACAAAGTGCATAAATACAGGATGTAAAGCCTCAACCATCAATGCATCCACATATATTAGGAATATTAGTCTGGCTAGTGTATAATAACCCAGGGCAGAGGGTTGGTCTAGTGGTACACTGCCAAAAGATGGACCCATGGTTCGATTCCACCTCTTTTCGGGTCACCTGGCTTATGTTGGACGGCTGTTTCAATCATCCTTCATCTCATAACCATGCCTTGCTCCTGTCCTAACTAGCCTATCAAGTGCATAAATACAGGATGTAAAGCCTCAATCATCCATCCATTCAAATTATAAATGTGGGAACATTAGGCTGGCTAACAGTGACTAGCGTATGAGCAACCGAAAAACCTAAAAGACAAAATATGCCAATTTAGCCAATTGCCGCTCAATATAAACACATTAGTGGCTGAATGCAGTTTGATTGGCTCTGAATGGCTCAAGTGGTTGTTGACAGACAATACACCTTATGCTTGCAGTTGTGCTTATGCTTGCTTGTGCTTCTCCAGCGGAGATTGTTCCATGAAGGCCCTCCAATGGAGATCAGCCTTCAGCCCCAGGACTCCATGTTTATTGAGTGACATTTGATTCCCGGCTAGAGTGGAGACTCCTACAGGCTACAGGTGCAACTCAGCCTTTCCATATCACATTTCTGGCTGCGGGATGTTTGTCGATGTACTTCCAGTTCAAATCTCGTCCTCGTGAGACTCCGCGCGACTCAGCGAGACTTGGTTTGATTTCGAACAATGACGTAAATAAAAGTGGTTTTAATTTTGTCGATTAGTTTCAGGAGCAACTCCTCTCTACAGTGTCATTGCAGATTTTGTTTTAATAGTTAGCTTTTGACGATATCCTTTATTTGCGCCAACATTGGTCATGGGTTCACTATCAGCTTATACGGACTACTGAATGGGTTGCTGCACATCTGGACTGCAATGGCGGATACAGGGGGGGGCCTAGGGGGCCCGGCCCCCCCCCCCCCTTGCAGACCTCCAAGATAAATAGTAGCATTTTGAAGAAAAAATGCGATAATGCGGGCCCGTGAATGCCAGAACATGTCCGGGCCCTCCCCCTAGACTATCGGGTCTGGATCAGCCACTGTTGAGTTTGTTTGCCAAATTGCCATTCTGTTTTTTACTGCTCTGCAGAAAAGTTTTAAAACATTTCACATCTGTTTAGGTGATAGTTAGACCCGGATTTCAGGGTTATATTATTAATTTTTTGTCAGTTAGAAGCTCCCTTGATACAGGATCTAAGTGACTGAAGTGCATGTCAGAACCCAGAAAGGGGTGTCTAACTAGCATCATGCTTATTTAACTATAACCTTAAATATACAATCATTGTTTTTGAGATGTCCTCCTTCTCTACTGTAGCAATATCATATGTTTCAGGAAGAAATAAGTGTGTTGAGTCTTGCGTTATTGCATGCATAGATGTCAGTTATTACACAGATTTTCTCAGCTTTCAATTATCATGTTGAGGTGTGAATTGAATGAGCTGCATACGCCAGCATGACATGACATTTGCCTGCTGCACATGTGACTTATCAAAAAGTGTGATAATTACTGAGGGAACAATCAAAAGATTAAGACAAGCGGAAATCTGTCACAGTTTGCCAGAATAACAATAGTTGGTGTTTGTCTTCGATTTTACACCAAGTATCTTTTTCATCTGATTTTTTCTATTGAATACATTTTCTTTTCTAGCTGTTCTTGTCTAATATAAGATTGGCAGGACATGAGTGTCGAACATTTTAGGGCTAAGTTTAGGAGATAGGTGCCTGACAGTCTCTTTAATGTTATCATAGAGTAAATGAATAGCTCTTAATTTGAGCTTGAGTAGCAACATGGCCAAGCATTGATGCATGGATGCAATTTGATGTTCTTGTAGTTGTTCTCAGTGGTTCACAAACCGTATATATTGATATTAAAGGGCCATAAATCATACAATCTTGCATTGGCTTCAGACTGCCATAATGTGCATTTTATGTAATACTTGTCAATAGAAAATGTAAATATTGTTGTAACCATGTTTTTGATTTGGTAAAAAAATTATTTACTTTTACTCGGAACTCAATTTAGTCCGAGCCCATGGGACATTAAATGGAGGCGGGTTGTATCCAGTGTTCTCTGCTGGGGCAACTGAAAGACCCTGGGCATCCCTGAATTAATAGGGTATGTACCAGACTCACAGTCTTCTCATCTCATCATCATACGGCGATCGCATGCCTCGATATAGCCCACTAAGGTGCTGCTGAGGCGTAAAACACAAACAAACAAACAAACAAAATTTACTTTTACTTTATGAATCTAAACTCTGAAAATGTTAGGACTAAATTGGTTTCTTGAAATGCCAAATGTTTTTTTCGCTACCACTCATGACTATAGTATTTCCACAAACCCAAATTTGGAATGATGTGGAGGAAAAGTCCAAAAACTTATCAGGGTTTTTGTTTGAGGTTATGATAAACACATTGATATGAATATTGCAAGACAAAACCAATAAACCATAGCTTACCAATATCCATCGACCAAATCAAAAAGGCAGGCATATACTTTAAATAGTGAAGGTGAGATAAACCAAAGTGGAAAATCACTTTGTCGATTGCTGCCTCACATTTCTACGGGCACGCTCGAGCAATCCAACAAGTGACAAAATTCATGCAAGTGCCAAAAGTCATTTCCAATAGGTGAGGCAGTGAGAGAAGAACAATTACCCTTTCTTCTTTTGAGAGTGGTGCACTGATTGTTGAGCACTGTAAAAAGTTTTCATGAAACACACACAGGGATGAATTGAAGGAACTTCTTGTGAGCAACCATCCCACAGGAAATTCTTACTAGACTTGGACTTAAGCCAGATTTGTCCCATATTATTACTGTTGCTTGATAGCGTTTGAGCTTAATTTCTGCCAATCGCGACAGCTTGTGAAATTGTTACGACTCACTTATGGACGAATGACTTGGGGGCGGTCCTGTATTGATTCTCTTTGGTAGGTTGATATAGGACAGGGTGAGGGGACAAAATGAGGTGAAGGATGATTGATACAGCTGTCCAACACAAGTCAAGGAGATCTGGCCTGAGCTGTAATTTAACTCAACTCCCAACTCCAGTGAGTTAATGTAAAAAATTAGGGTAAATTAAAATAAATCTGAATTACTCAATTTTCTGTGAACTTTAAAGGCACAAAACAATAATTTCCTTTAAATATTCATTAAAAATTAAAAAAATTTTGTCTCAGGCTGGAAATATTTGTGCTTTCATGCAATTTCAGTCAATTTTAGGCCTATAAATAGCCTATAAATAGCCATATTTGGCACCCACCCCTGGAGCCACGCTATGGCAACAGCTAAAACAAAACTAATTTTTAATATTATTTTCTGAGGCCTCCAAAAACAATTATCTGCAGGGACAATTTTGAGATGGCCCTTTTTTTGGCTGAAAAAAGGCAAAATGTGGTTTTCCCGCCAAAAATGAGGCTGAAATTTTGGCGGGAAAACCAGTTTTTGGCTATTTTTAGCCCAATAAGGGGCGATCTCAAAATTGTCCCTCCACAAAATTGATTTTTTAGGCCTTAGAAAACAATATCAAAAATCAGTTTTGTTATAGCTGTTGCCATAGGGTGGCGCCAGGTGTAGGTGCCAAATATGGCTATTTATAGGCTATTTATAGGCCTATACTGCCCTTAAATGGCATGAAAACATAAATATTTAAAGCATGAGACAAAAAATATTAATTTTCATGACCATTTTTAAGAAATAATCGTTCTGTGGCTTAAAACATCACAGGGAATTTAATAATTTGGAATTTTGGCAATTTTTGCCTTAATTTTTACATTAAGTCACTGGAGAACGACAGTATGGCTAGAGCGCTGTCTAAAGAGCTTAACCTCCTCTCGGTTATGACTCGAACGTATCATCTCAGGTACTTGGCTACTTGAGGCCAAATGAGTACCGTATACACTGGGCTGCGGACTTTATTCAGGCAAAACATGTGCTCTCTTGGGATATATCAGACTTCCTCCCAAATGCACCATTGCAGTAATGTCATTAGTATGTGACAAGTTAACATAAGACCCGCTGATCCTAGGTCACCAATATTTACAAATATTCAGGCAACTGTATACTTTATATAGTGTCATACGGTCCAAGGGTATACTTGGACAGGAAATCAGGTGAATTCTTAATGACCAACTAAAATAGCAAATTCAGTGAAAAAGAAGTTTAACAGTGTGCTGCAAGCACCTTCACCTTAAAATCTCTGCTTTCGGAGAATCGGAGTGAAAATACAAAAGGGAGCGTGTGGACAAGACTTTGCAATAGCCAAGGTGCCATTCCTGTGCTGTTGAAATTTTCCACGAGGTGTCAGTAACTGTTTCCTCCACGTGGGCCTTGTGCAATTTCCTGGGCAAGAAATCTGCCACCTGTGGAGCCCAAGGGCTCATGTGTAAGCAGCGCGGATGGGGTGCTCTTACAGGGGAGTGTGGCCGACAATTTGGAGAAGGCGAAGTTGTCACAGTCTGCAAAAGTCATGCAGGATGAACACTAAACAGCAGCTGTAACAGAGTAACAATGAGACTCGGAGACTGTAAAAATGCCTTTAAAAAAATTGCTGCGGGGCGTAATTTTCGTGGAAAATTTGGGGGGGGACACGTGGTGACGCAGTCGAATTCGGCTGTCGGATCGGCAAATAAACAGTCAGTCAGGTTTTTACATTCATGAATTTCGAACTTTTTATCGCATGATAACCTACACAAGCAGAAAGGTGGGGACATGTCTTCCAGAACTGCTCCTTACCAAATTGAGCCCAAAGGCCATTACCACTTTTTTAGTTTCACTCAAAAAGGTGGGGGGGGGAACATTTCATGTCCCCCTGTCCCCCACAAAATTATTCTCATGAATTTACTAATGAAGTCGTGACTTTTTGGCTAATACCACGAGAATATCTTTCAATAATTCGAACAATTGAATCCAATGATGAATCATGGAAGAGTGTGTTTATTTTCAAGATCAGCTGCATCTCTCGTGGTAGTATTGAGGTATTAACTTTGCTTTCAACCACAAGTATTTCTCAGGAAATATATATAATATCTCAAGAAATTCGTATCTTCACGGGTTGAATACTTTTGCAACAAACTCTATATCTCTGCTTACCCCAAATTCTATGACATTACCCGGCATGTTCTGACTGTGTCACCTCAGGAATGAAATTAACAGGTTTTAGCAATAATGAACACTCACCAGTGTCACCACTGTGGCAATTGTTGGGAGTGTTAATGGCATAATAATAGCCATAATTTACACAGTGTCTCTAATGACAGTTCATCCTGCATTGTAGGAATATATAATAATAATATTTTATTGACTTTATAAGGTCAAAATTACCTATGTATCATACAGGAAATAATAACAATTTCAACAAACATACTTGCAGTACACATACAAACAATATCAACAAAGATACAGACAATGTATATCCATATATCCTTTGTTCGGTTAATCAATAATGTTTAGGGACTATGAAATAGTATGGAAATACTAACAACTTAACTAAATTATGACTCTGTCACTCTACTCACAGATTATTTAAGCAATAGGTCCCAATGTGTGAAGGTACATCGTTGCTCATAGATGGGTCATTCTCAAATTTCGGGACAATTTGCGTCACTCTAGCTCCCGGACATTAATATGAATGCGATAAATATCTGAAGCGTCACTCTGCATCTGTGATTCATATTTCTACTTAGAACCACTGCATTTTGGAGCAAAAAGTCATTCATTAGCTTTTTTTTATGCATTATGTTCAGAAATCCGTGCAAAATCAATGGTTTTTCCCTGTCACTGGACCTGACATGAAAAATCAAGTGTTCATTTTCCTCCTAATATACCACTATTTTCAAAGTTTCTTTGCACGATTCATGGGAATATAGACTTGAATTTATATTTAGTTCATATTCAATTTTTTTTGGGTATAATTTCATTGATTAAATTGATACAATAGTCGTGTCACTAATTTATGTCAATTTTTTTGTCCCCTCCGTTACTTGCCATATCTCTGTTCGTTATTGTTTTTTATGAGCTATTTTCACTGAATATCATCAGACGCATGTGCGCCATAGCACCACAGCCTTGCGGACTTCATAAAACATGTATTCAATAAATTATGACATAATGTTCATAAAAAATGTTTTTGGTCCCACTAAAATGTCCCCTCCGTTTCCTTCATTTCCAAGCTTACCAATGATAATTTTACAGAGCGATTTCATGTATATGTTGCTGAGGGTGGCAGGTTTTAATATTCTGCAATTATTTTGTCTAATCTTCAAAATAAAAAGCAGTAATGAGCGAAAAGCAAAAAATTGTTCCCCTCCGTTACCGTCCACTCCGTTACCAGATCATGAGCAAGAAATCGACATTTGGACCAAAAAATCTACTGATACGAGATGAAGTACTTCTGAAAATAATAGTTACATCAATCTTTTATCATTGTTCCTTTTGTTGCTGTTCCTACAGTTGGTTTTTTACATCAAAATTCCCCTCCGTTACCACATTGTCCCCTCCGTTACAGGACAATTTTCCTATACCCGTTGTCCCGAAATTTGAGAATGGCCCAGATATGGAATACTTCACCATTCTCCATTGAAATTGATAACTTAAGCAGCTTCTGCTGGAGCATATGATGGTCTGATTCAATGGTAACTACTTCCCATGATCGCTAAAGGGAAGAACATACTCTTGTGTAAAAGAAATGCCGCAGTGCAGCGTTAGACCCAGGAAAAGTTACAGCAGCACGAAATATGAAAATTCAGGGGGGTTTTTAGTTTGAGGTGCATTCAACCAAAAATTAAAAAGTCTTGCAGAAAATGTACTTGAGGCTTTCAAAGAGTGATTAGAGAAGATGACTTGACCTCTACAATGAACCTTGCTTGCATTCGCACTCTGAAATTTACTTTTACTTCACACTTTTTTTCCAAAAAAGTATTCCATATTTATGAGCAGGAGTGTAAATGGGACATCTAGTGACAGTAAAAGAATTAAAAAGGGAGTGCCACAAGACTCGATATTGGGCCCCCAGATTTTTTATGTTTTTATCAACAATCTGCTGAAATGTTTTAACCCCGGATATATGTTTAATTACGCAGATGACAATACTGTTTTACTGCCAAACGCACCGAGGAAGCTGACGTCACGAATTTAGCTTATAGCTCTGATACAATTGTTAAATGGTCTCAATGAAAAACTTAACTTCGACAAGCACATTTCACATCTGGTTACCAAAGCTTTTATTGTAGTACACCAATTCAGTCTACCTGAATCTAATGATAACACTAATGAATTAAGCTTGTTTGAATACATGAAATCAGGATCTACATCATCATGCTAAGATATCAGTGTTGGAGGTCTCGAGGCCGGCCTCGTCCTCGAAGGCCGGTCTCAGGGCCTTATTTTAATGGCCTCGGCCTTGGCTCGGTCTCAGATGCCAAATCCTTGGCCTTGCCTCGGTCTCGGATGTCTTTGGTTGAGTGATGGTGGCCTCGGGACCGGCCTCGTCCTCGAGGCCGGTCTCAAGGCCATATTTTGATGGCCTCGGCCTCGCCTTGGCCTCGGAGGTTCATGCCTCGGTCTCGGTCTTGGCCTCGGATGTCCCGGCCTCGACTACATCACTGTAAGATACGTTGTGATTCGCCATTTTATTATGTGAGTAAATTCAATGCTTCAAAACCAGGTAGAATCTCTGTCGAAATTTGAAATTTTACCTGCAAATCTCTGCCTGGGTCAATCGGGTTATCTGGAAGCTATTTTTTGTCACGAGTTGAAAAGAATCAATAAAGCTTTTGAGGAATTAAAAATGAGTTTGTTGAAATAATATAAATGATGATAGTATATATCGACAATGTCACATTAAATGAGACAAATTTACTTCACGTATTTCTAACCGATGGATTGAATCAGTAATTTCAAGAATGGTAGTGGAGACTGGGATAAGTTGTGCCATGGGGTAAGTTCTTCCGACCACTGTTTGGGTGGAATGAAGAATTGGGTAAAGAAGGCAATGCCACCCATGAATACACAATTGGTCAAAGTCATTATGTGCCATGAAAAAATAAGTGCCAAATATAATTTTGATTTTATGAAAATCTAAACTGGTAGTTTCAATTCTGCTGTTGAAAATTTGAAGTACTGAGGACTGATATTCTTGTCTTGCCGTCATTCGTTATTGGTTATCATCGTTTTCATAGCTACGTGTTTTTCAAGTTTGCAATTTCCTTCATTCCAAAACTGTGATGTGAGGGATTAAGTTGAATAATTTTGTTTATTACAAGCACAGATTTCAGGAAACTGACGAAGTTCATTGACACATGGATGATGTATGTCTCACTTGTTCAGCTTGCCCTGGCTGAACGATGCTTCAACAAACTGTAACTGAACCAAACAGACTACTTAGCCTCAAAGGAGATTATTGAAAATTACTGAAAACAAGAGTTGTTTGAAATTGTGAGGACTGGTGTCGTGTGAAAAACAGCAAAATATTTTGTTTGGAAAACAATGAAACTCTTTTGGTGAGGTGTAACACTCAGCATAGACATGCGTTGTTTGTTGTGGTTGTACACATATAGTAACATTGCCTGGCAGTTTTAAATTCCTTTGTCATTAACTGTGATGTCATACTCTGAACTGATATGTCACAGATTGAAGATTAGACCAACCACATTGACAGATACCCGATGATGTCACAGTTTAACTGTAAAACGAAGTTTTCAAAAAAACACATAGCTATGAAAGTGATAATAACAAGTTGATGTCCCTCAGGTTGGATGGAGTTAGGAGGTATATCTTTACATTTGTTTTGTTAGATTTTATTTTGCATTATTGATACATTTTTCACTGCCAGTTTTCTCAAGAAAATAAATATTGGGTAAGTTGTGCCAATATGGTATGACGTTGTAGGATTTAATCTTAACTCATCTATATTGGTCTGCATTTCACACATAGCCTGAACAAGGTGTGAAATAACTTAGACCACATGTGTTGAAAGTGTAGTACCAGCCTCTAAACAACAACTAATCATAGAATTTTATTTTTTTGCAGCAATTTGAATTTTTGAGTAAAATTGCTCATAGATGTTTGATATAAGCTTTCATTTTTACAACATAATTATAAGGTTACTCATGTAAGAACTCATTAAAGGTCTTACCATGATACATAATCCCTTTGAATTTGGTGAACCGAGGTTCAATATTAGTTGGATTATCATGTACACCAGCTTCTCACAGTTATGGTTACCAAGCTAAAGTAGGTCAAGGTCACTCATGTCAAGAATCGTCCAAGATTCTACAGTGATATATAATCCCTGTTAGTTCATGATCCTAGGATCAATACAAATATAGAGTTATCTTGTACACAATTAAGGATAGTGGACAGCTATGCAGATGGATGGACAGACGAACTCCGCTACCCTCTGCAATACCCTGGCCATGTGAATATGGCCAAGGGTAAAAAGAAGTGCGATTCCAGCCATTGCCTCGTTTTAACATCAGCAGGTGGCATTGTTGTTTTCAACAATGGCTCATTGGCTCCACCTACCATATTCTTCGCTGGTGTATATCAAGTCATAGACCACCAGACCCTTGCCAAAGTCATTGAATGCCCTTTTAAATGATATTTGAAAGTCATCAAAATGCTTGCCATTTGTATACTATGGGGACAATATTATATTTTAAAATGTTATAACTTACATGTATAGATTTTAGTTTTGAATAAAATACCATTTGATATGACACAATGCATAATTTATCAAATTTATACGCTGCCACAGTTTATGTTCTTGTGTTCTTGTAATGCCGCTGATAGCAAATCACTAATGAGTGTCCTTCTTTCAAGAGCAAATGTACTGTTGTTGTAAACCAGAAAAGCAAATTTACAACACTAATTCATAATTATTCAGCTTGTTTTTCCTTTATTATTATATCAATTATTCATTTTGGATATCCAATATTGCAAATCTAACTTCGTATTTTGAGTGTAATGTCTTCGTTCTCTGTGTAGAGTGTTTCAAAGAAATGTATGCAAATCTGGCATAGGTGACTACAATATCTTACAAATCCTTTTCGATTTGCTACTCTTGAATGAAACCAACAATTTCCAGTGGACAAACATGAGAAAATTTATTATTATGAATATATTTACATAATTATATACACCTATAATACTATTTTATATGATGCCATCTAATTTCTTGACCATGCTAAAAATCATCATTCTTAAAACTTTCATAAAACATTGAATAAAAACTTTGGATTTAAGTGAGTAAAGTTCATATATTATATAAAATATGTAAGTTGTGTTTAAAATCAATAATAAGAAACAATTTCACTTCACAAGATAACAGCTAACAATATCACAATTACATAACAATAAATACTATAAGTTACAAATATATGTATATAAAAACATTTTTCTGAGGGCATGCAGAGAACCGTTATGATAAGTTTAATTCAATAATATGAGAAAGATCTAGAAATCATCATTTTTACTTCCAATCAACATTGATCATAATATCATATAAAAATCCAGTGCTCTTTTGATTTCAGTAATTTCAATTCAAAAAATCTTTTATATTTACTTTGAAAATTAGGTTCAGTTCTTGATGCCACTAATCATCCACAAAGTTTTAGACGTGTATTTTTTAGATGTCCGCATGCAGTGATCCAGGCCGCATTTTAAATTATATTCATGCCTCAAAACATCCGAGAACCAACAATTTCACGAAACACCTCGATACAGGCCTAAGTCCTTCAATATATGTATACCTCAGGGGACAGTTGATGTCGACACGACAGTTGAATTCAGCACACTACAAACTGGCATGAAAACTGTTTCAATCACTGCAAAAAGTTTTTGACATGTTATTGGAACTACGACAAATTGTCCACCAGATTGAGTAAAAGTCAAATCCTACTTTTAAGAGCCACCTAGTGTAGTGTTGAATTATGTTGTCGTGGTCGAATCCAACTGTCGCTTATGGTTTCAGAAACTTGACTGTTGAAATTGGCAGTGTAATGTCCTTACAGCTTAGCAAAGTCTTCGCCACAAAATTTTGGTCTCATGCACTCAGACTTGCATAACGTCATTGACAGTTGAGATTAAAACAAGAAACAAACTCCAAATATCACCACCTAATAATTAGGCCAGTGAGTTTTTAGTGCTAGTGTCTATAGTTCCAGACCGTCTCCACAAGATGGCGTTACTAGCGCCCTCCTTTCTGACCTCATAGAGGTAAAGTCTTTCTGGCTTGAGACCGTCCACGACAAAGACGGGTATTTGTGACGTCACAGACTCTTTAGTATTTATGTCATTCTCTTCGTAATACGAGAGGTGGTAGTGCGAGAAATCGGATGTTTTTTCATCGTCGTTCCATGCGAGTACCGCAGACACCTTGTGCTTGACTAGAGTATGGAAGTTGATTTTACCGACATGTGGGCTAACTGCGGAACTACCAGGACTCCTAGGGCTTATTGCTGAACTCCCTTTACCGTCGCTATAGCTTGTTTCTGGCGAAGTCATCTCTAACCCCTTTCTCGCAGATTCGTCGCTCAAGGAGGTGCCGTCTACTTGCGGCTAAGCATACGCCTGCGGTGACTCTTCTGGTTTGTACATCACTTCATCCTCCTCTTCTTCGTAGTCATCTTCATAATCTGATCCCTCATCTTCTTCTTCACCTGCTTCTTCTTCTCCTTCATCTTCTCCTGCTGGTTCGTCTTCTTCCGCGTCTTCTTCTTTGGTGAACCTCACGTGTTCTGCTGCTGGGTCAGCTTCTGGATCGATCTCGCTGTACATCGGAGGCATCGTTGAGGAGGATAGGATGTAGTGCAGGTCTGGAAGGAAATCATTATTTTGGTAAGCCATTCTGCTTTTTAGTTTAATTCATTATAGAGCTAAGAGTAAGTAAGTAAGTAAGTATTTATTGACCATCTCAAAATGTATGCACAATAATATTTACAGTTCTATTACAATTGTGCTATATACACATGGCAGGCTGACGCCAATGCAGACGTATGTGCCTTTATCAATTTCACAGCTTAACACATCATAGTAAGTTAAAGTACAATAGCCTGTGTATAGCTCTGGATCATATCAGAAACAAAAGTTCCTTGCTGTCCTATGCTACTTTCAGCAAGAATGCAAGCAAAAATGAAATGTTTAACCCATATAAGTTTTTTAAAAAATTTCAGACATGCATTACAAATATTGTATGGCAAGGGACACCGAAATCTAATCGGGCAAACCACATCAAATTTTCAGTAATCTACGTGATATATTGATCTTATCAGGCTATTTGTTATCCACATGCAAGGGCTTAGGTTGAGAGAGTAATAATGGCTCCTTATTAGAAGATTCACCTGAAAGGTTAGAGAATTCATAAAATATCTAAAGACAAAAACCTGGTGTATTCTGTGGAGGTGTATGATAACTGATGGTCTCAGAAGTGGGTCCATATCCTCTGCTATTCCTGGCTTGGATTTTAAAATAATATGTTGTGTCCGGGGTAAGTTGGCGGATTGTGACCTGGAATCTGTCTCCGAGAACTCCTTCCACGACCCAGTCTCTGTCCTTGTTGGTTTGCCGAGAAGTGTAGAATATCAAGTAACCTGGCAAAAAAGAGACAGAAGGAGGAGATCAAGTAGAAGTCAATGCCACCCATGAATACACAATTGGTCAAAGTAATTATGTGCCATGAAAAAATAAGTGCCAAATATAATTTTGATTTTATGAAAATCTAAACTGGTAGTTTCAATTCTGCTGTTGAAAATTTGAAGTACTGAGGACTGATATTCTTGTCTTGCCGTCATTCGTTATTGGTTATCATCGTTTTCATAGCTACGTGTTTTTCAAGTTTGCAATTTCCTTCATTCCAAAACTGTGATGTGAGGGATTAAGTTGAATAATTTTGTTTATTACAAGCACAGATTTCAGGAAACTGACGAAGTTCATTGACACATGGATGATGTATGTCTCACTTGTTCAGCTTGCCCTGGCTGAACGATGCTTCAACAAACTGTAACTGAACCAAACAGACTACTTAGCCTCAAAGGAGATTATTGAAAATTACTGAAAACAAGAGTTGTTTGAAATTGTGAGGACTGGTGTCGTGTGAAAAACAGCAAAATATTTTGTTTGGAAAACAATGAAACTCTTTTGGTGAGGTGTAACACTCAGCATAGACATGCGTTGTTTGTTGTGGTTGTACACATATAGTAACATTGCCTGGCAGTTTTAAATTCCTTTGTCATTAACTGTGATGTCATACTCTGAACTGATATGTCACAGATTGAAGATTAGACCAACCACATTGACAGATACCCGATGATGTCATAGTTTAACTGTAAAACGAAGTTTTCAAAAAAACACATAGCTATGAAAGTGATAATAACAAGTTGATGTCCCTCAGGTTGGATGGAGTTAGGAGGTATATCTTTACATTTGTTTTGTTAGATTTTATTTTGCATTATTGATACATTTTTCACTGCCAGTTTTCTCAAGAAAATAAATATTGGGTAAGTTGTGCCAATATGGTATGACGTTGTAGGATTTAATCTTAACTCATCTATATTGGTCTGCATTTCACACATAGCCTGAACAAGGTGTGAAATAACTTAGACCACATGTGTTGAAAGTGTAGTACCAGCCTCTAAACAACAACTAATCATAGAATTTTATTTTTTTGCAGCAATTTGAATTTTTGAGTAAAATTGCTCATAGATGTTTGATATAAGCTTTCATTTTTACAACATAATTATAAGGTTACTCATGTAAGAACTCATTAAAGGTCTTACCATGATACATAATCCCTTTGAATTTGGTGAACCGAGGTTCAATATTAGTTGGATTATCATGTACACCAGCTTCTCACAGTTATGGTTACCAAGCTAAAGTAGGTCAAGGTCACTCATGTCAAGAATCGTCCAAGATTCTACAGTGATATATAATCCCTGTTAGTTCATGATCCTAGGATCAATACAAATATAGAGTTATATCTTGTACACAATTAAGGATCGTGGACAGCTATGCAGATGGATGGACAGACGAACTCCGCTACCCTCTGCAATACCCTGGCCATGTGAATATGGCCAAGGGTAAAAAGAAGTGCGATTCCAGCCATTGCCTCGTTTTAACATCAGCAGGTGGCATTGTTGTTTTCAACAATGGCTCATTGGCTCCACCTACCATATTCTTCGCTGGTGTATATCAAGTCATAGACCACCAGACCCTTGCCAAAGTCATTGAATGCCCTTTTAAATGATATTTGAAAGTCATCAAAATGCTTGCCATTTGTATACTATGGGGACAATATTATATTTTAAAATGTTATAACTTACATGTATAGATTTTAGTTTTGAATAAAATACCATTTGATATGACACAATGCATAATTTATCAAATTTATACGCTGCCACAGTTTATGTTCTTGTGTTCTTGTAATGCCGCTGATAGCAAATCACTAATGAGTGTCCTTCTTTCAAGAGCAAATGTACTGTTGTTGTAAACCAGAAAAGCAAATTTACAACACTAATTCATAATTATTCAGCTTGTTTTTCCTTTATTATTATATCAATTATTCATTTTGGATATCCAATATTGCAAATCTAACTTCGTATTTTGAGTGTAATGTCTTCGTTCTCTGTGTAGAGTGTTTCAAAGAAATGTATGCAAATCTGGCATAGGTGACTACAATATCTTACAAATCCTTTTCGATTTGCTACTCTTGAATGAAACCAACAATTTCCAGTGGACAAACATGAGAAAATTTATTATTATGAATATATTTACATAATTATATACACCTATAATACTATTTTATATGATGCCATCTAATTTCTTGACCATGCTAAAAATCATCATTCTTAAAACTTTCATAAAACATTGAATAAAAACTTTGGATTTAAGTGAGTAAAGTTCATATATTATATAAAATATGTAAGTTGTGTTTAAAATCAATAATAAGAAACAATTTCACTTCACAAGATAACAGCTAACAATATCACAATTACATAACAATAAATACTATAAGTTACAAATATATGTATATAAAAACATTTTTCTGAGGGCATGCAGAGAACCGTTATGATAAGTTTAATTCAATAATATGAGAAAGATCTAGAAATCATCATTTTTACTTCCAATCAACATTGATCATAATATCATATAAAAATCCAGTGCTCTTTTGATTTCAGTAATTTCAATTCAAAAAATCTTTTATATTTACTTTGAAAATTAGGTTCAGTTCTTGATGCCACTAATCATCCACAAAGTTTTAGACGTGTATTTTTTAGATGTCCGCATGCAGTGATCCAGGCCGCATTTTAAATTATATTCATGCCTCAAAACATCCGAGAACCAACAATTTCACGAAACACCTCGATACAGGCCTAAGTCCTTCAATATATGTATACCTCAGGGGACAGTTGATGTCGACACGACAGTTGAATTCAGCACACTACAAACTGGCATGAAAACTGTTTCAATCACTGCAAAAAGTTTTTGACATGTTATTGGAACTACGACAAATTGTCCACCAGATTGAGTAAAAGTCAAATCCTACTTTTAAGAGCCACCTAGTGTAGTGTTGAATTATGTTGTCGTGGTCGAATCCAACTGTCGCTTATGGTTTCAGAAACTTGACTGTTGAAATTGGCAGTGTAATGTCCTTACAGCTTAGCAAAGTCTTCGCCACAAAATTTTGGTCTCATGCACTCAGACTTGCATAAAGTCATTGACAGTTGAGATTAAAACAAGAAACAAACTCCAAATATCACCACCTAATAATTATGCCAGTGAGTTTTTAGTGCTAGTGTCTATAGTTCCAGACCGTCTCCACAAGATGGCGTTACTAGCGCCCTCCTTTCTGACCTCATAGAGGTAAAGTCTTTCTGGCTTGAGACCGTCCACGACAAAGACGGGTATTTGTGACGTCACAGACTCTTTAGTATTTATGTCATTCTCTTCGTAATACGAGAGGTGGTAGTGCGAGAAATCTGATGTTTTTTCATCGTCGTTCCATGCGAGTACCGCAGACACCTTGTGCTTGACTAGAGTATGGAAGTTGATTTTACCGACATGTGGGCTAACTGCGGAACTACCAGGACTCCTAGGGCTTATTGCTGAACTCCCTTTACCGTCGCTATAGCTTGTTTCTGGCGAAGTCATCTCTAACCCCTTTCTCGCAGATTCGTCGCTCAAGGAGGTGCCGTCTACTTGCGGCAAAGCATACGCCTGCGGTGACTCTTCTGGTTTGTACATCACTTCATCCTCCTCTTCTTCGTAGTCATCTTCATAATCTGATCCCTCATCTTCTTCTTCACCTGCTTCTTCTTCTCCTTCATCTTCTCCTGCTGGTTCGTCTTCTTCCGCGTCTTCTTCTTTGGTGAACCTCACGTGTTCTGCTGCTGGGTCAGCTTCTGGATCGATCTCGCTGTACATCGGAGGCATCGTTGAGGAGGATAGGATGTAGTGCAGGTCTGGAAGGAAATCATTATTTTGGTAAGCCATTCTGCTTTTTAGTTTAATTCATTATAGAGCTAAGAGTAAGTAAGTAAGTAAGTATTTATTGACCATCTTCAAAATGTATGCACAATAATATTTACAGTTCTATTACAATTGTGCTATATACACATGGCAGGCTGACGCCAATGCAGACGTATGTGCCTTTATCAATTTCACAGCTTAACACATCATAGTAAGTTAAAGTACAATAGCCTGTGTATAGCTCTGGATCATATCAGAAACAAAAGTTCCTTGCTGTCCTATGCTACTTTCAGCAAGAATGCAAGCAAAAATGAAATGTTTAACCCATATAAGTTTTTTAAAAAATTTCAGACATGCATTACAAATATTGTATGGCAAGGGACACCGAAATCTAATCGGGCAAACCACATCAAATTTTCAGTAATCTACGTGATATATTGATCTTATCAGGCTATTTGTTATCCACATGCAAGGGCTTAGGTTGAGAGAGTAATAATGGCTCCTTATTAGAAGATTCACCTGAAAGGTTAGAGAATTCATAAAATATCTAAAGACAAAAACCTGGTGTATTCTGTGGAGGTGTATGATAACTGATGGTCTCAGAAGTGGGTCCATATCCTCTGCTATTCCTGGCTTGGATTTTAAAATAATATGTTGTGTCCGGGGTAAGTTGGCGGATTGTGACCTGGAATCTGTCTCCGAGAACTCCTTCCACGACCCAGTCTCTGTCCTTGTTGGTTTGCCGAGAAGTGTAGAATATCAAGTAACCTGGCAAAAAAGAGACAGAAGGAGGAGATCAAGTAGAAGTCCATATGAAGCATGAAAAAAAATTCTTCTTGTAATCTAGGAAAAGAGAGGTGGTGGGTACATGTAAGTCAATTATACAAGCCAAAACTGTTTCGAAGTAAAATGTATATTTAGCATGTGATCCAATTTTATTTTTGAACTGAAAAGTGTATGTTGTGCAAGTATTATTTTCAATGAATTTGATAAATCAAAAGACACATCTAAATTGAAAGTGCATGCCAACAGTTTCCTAAAATAGTTGGAGCTAATGCATCCAGTACCTTCATTAGCAAATAAATCTCCATGCTTCTCTTTATTAGGAGATATTTGGAAATATGTTAATATTTGTCACTTTAGCTGCATGGAATACAATCTATAGATATATCTTTAGTTAATTATACATTTAACAGTTATTACCAGTAATAATTCCATTGGGCTCCTTGGGTGGTTGCCATGTCAACAGAACGGTGGTGCTTCCATTGGTCGGCTGAGTCTCGAACAATTGAGGAGGAGAACTCGGAACTGAAATAGTAATGTGACTCGCTGAGTCATGAGGAAGTCACAGAAGAGATTAGATAAGACTAGCTGTATCTGACATATGACATATACCGATGATTATGCAGCCAGATTCGTAAAAATTCAAAACGTCTAACAAAATACATGGCCGAAGAACTAGTAAATGCCTGATGAAAAAGAATCAGGGGCCTTTTTTTTTAAAATGATGATTCTTACCCCTGAACAATGTGAATATGTTTTACAGTGTATCACAGATCAGACATTATCATAAAATGACAACTTGTGAAATTGTGATAAGAAATTGCTGATAAAAAGCATATAATAGAACAATGTTTGCAAACCTGCTGTCTGAGTAGTATTGTAGGTGGCGATACTGTAAGATGTCTCAGCACTTTGCTTTCTCGTCTTTACTCGGAATTCGTAAGTTGTTCCAGGGATAAGATTATAGACCACGACATTCAATGCTTTCACTGTGAGGGACTGAATTTTGCCTGAAGAATAAATCATGAATTATTTAAAAAGTCATAAAGAAAAATAATACTATTTCAATATCAGATATCTTGAAGCTTCTAGAGCGGTATCTTAGTCTAAAACAATACAATTTGTTGTCGTTATCATCGATTATTGTATGCCATTTTATTTCAATGCCAGCAAACTAAGTACTTCAGATAAGCAGGCACTCGATGAGAAGATTTGTAAAATGAATTAGGCATAACGGTTAAAGGACGTGGCAAAGCCGGTTAATAAGTTGAAAATGATATACTGTATTATTGGACATCTGGTTGCAAAAAATAACACCTCATTAATTTTTTTTTCATTCGGACAAACTGCTGAAAACAATTTTCAAAATACCTTTGGGTTGAGCACTATAGGTGATGATGTAGTATCTATCATCAGTAACCTTCTGTCCATTTCCAAGGGAAGGATCTGTCCACTGAAGCCATATTGTACTTGCGGAGAGTGTTTTGGAAGTCAATCCTATAGGTGGCGTCAACGGTCCAGGAGTGGGCCCTTCTGGAAAATGACAGAACTATTCCACTGAGACACTGTTAAATGCAAGAGATACATACATGTAAGTCAGTAAGTAAAGCCTAGTATCGATTGCTGTTGAATATTATTAACACAAACTCAGATATCGAATCAGTTTTCAGTAATTATTTGGAGCGATGTTCAGAGATATCTTACACTTCAGAAATAGACGTTGTCTTATTTATATGTAGCAACTTGCAACTTGAACAAAAATATTCAGAATAATTGAAAATATTTTTTATATTCATAGTTCATGCAATGCTAAGTATTTTACTGGTTCTAAGTATTTCTGAAGCTAGGTTTAAACTTATGTACATACAGATAACTTAGGAAATCCCATGTAGTAGCCATTGTCTAGTTTTCGATCCCAGTAGATGGCACTACTGATGAAAACAATGGCTCTCTGGCTCCACCTACCATATTCTTCCCGGGTGTATATCAAGTCATAGACCACAGGACCCTTGCCAAAGTTGTTGAATGCCCTCAGTGATATCACATACTGGGTTGATGGTTCTGAAATTACATTTAAAAGTCATTTTAATAACCAATTTGTTAAATCATCAATATCAAGAATCATGTACATTAATAACAACATGTGCACATGTACACATTTTACTATGGTCAGCATAATTAGTCACTACTTTTTGTTAAGATTTTTTTTTAATGTTTTAAATTCGTAAATAAATTTATTGTTTGAAATAAATTCTATGTTTGAAGCAAAATATCTGAAGGACCTTGCATTTAACAATGCATACAAAGAAAAGCCATTAAGGGTTGCTTCCATGCAGTTTTATAAATTTTCTTGTCTTCTTGTGATTCTGCTAAACATGAAAAGGGAAGATCAGCAGTTGGGTTGAAAATAGATTTGAAAACAGAGCATGCACCTGTGGCACACCTGGTTCTTGTTTTTACTCAGGTAATGTAGCACCATGACTTCACAAGAAAAAATGAAAATAGCACACAAAAAAACTTGACTGCCCACATGAGCTAAGTCATGTCTTCATACTCCCTTAGACTATGCTAAAAATCACCAAGCAGCTTCCATTCATAGTTTTCAGTAATCCCAATAATATTTGCAACCATAAACCCTCTAAAGAGGCTGCTTGTTCAAGAGGGATTCCTTATGCAGAGGGCGATTTTAACAGGTGTGTGGTCAAATTCTACATCAGCAGTTCAAAACAAAAAAAAGTAATGATATTTCCTTCATTTTTGATGCAGTGATAACTGACGTTATAGGACTCCCTGTTGTAAGACCAACTTGCTATGTGACTGCCCTCCTCCTGCGCCAAGTGGTATATTTGTAGCGAATTTTGCAACCAAATGAGAGACTGCACCCCCACAAGAGCCCGCTTCATGACTGCAGAAGGGGCAGTCTTATAATTCAGGGTCCGCTGTGTGTAGTGCGAAACAAAACGTTGAGTCTGTCTGTGATACTTACTTAAATTCCTGATGGTAAAAGTCCTGGTGTTGGCTGCCACATATTGCCAGTTGACATCCGGAACCCCTTCGCCATAGCCAACCATGTACCCTCTGACCAGGGCATTGTCGTTTGGCGGCCCCCAGCTCAAGATTATCGAGTCGGTCAAAGTTCTCGTTCGCACCTCGCTCGGTTTTCCAGGCACCCTGTCTTCTGCAAAGCATCATGGGAAAGCATTAAGAAAAACTCATTAAGATGACAAACTCCAGAGCATCCAACACCCTGGAGTCAAGTACATAGAGAGTTGATGAAGTCTTGTGGAGTTGATGCTCATAAAAATACTCTTATGAGATAGAGGAAATTGATTGTTTCGGTGGTGGATTGAACACTTGTCAAAATGCAAGTACACAACTGGGTGCATTAAACATTATGATAATTAAATAATGGTATGCCATTCTACATGATTTTACACTAGAATGGGTTGGTTTCAGGCGAGAATCAGATTTCATTTTTCATCTGTTGACAGTCGCAGTATAAATGACATGTTGGGAGTGAAACACACAATATTTAGTGAGACAAGCATCATTCAGCCAGAAAATTTTTAAAAAAATAATAAATTCCACTTCAGCAATACATTTTGGGTTTTGGAAGTCAAGCCAAAAAATAAAATTCAATACAATTGAAACTGCAATATCGATATAGGCCTATACCAGGAAATAACTAGGTCTATCTAGTATTCACTTATATTTCCACCTGTCTATCTATCTATCTATCTATCTATCTATCTATCTATCAACTCACCCACTCCTCTGGAAATCTTCTCATCTCCCATGAAGTCATTGTCGTGTTCTCCGGGCATCGTTTTCGTCTTGACCCATCTCGTGGGGACACTTTTCCCTCTGCATCCAACTGCTACCAGTCTTACGTAATACCTAAATGTCACAACAAATACAATTTTTTTTATCTCCTAGAACTTTTACAAAGAATATGTATAGTCTAAGGCTTGAATATGAGGACCTATGTTTTCATCACTTCAAAAAGAGTTCTATATCATTCTGTATTGGCAACTTGATTTATTAATGATTTCAGCAAATTTCCTTCCAACTTAATGCTGTGTCATAACTTTCATTTCCATTCTGTATCCCTCACACTGGGTATAGCGAAAGGAGCGCCACCACACATTGACGTCGAGAGCATGATTCAGGAAGTCCCGGAATCACTTCAAGAAGGTTTTTGATATTGTTTTATAAAGCTCACGGTGAGCGTAAAATGAATGTTGTTCTACAAGGTGGTCTTTCTTGGACATAGGTAAAGATGAAAGAAACATTTTTCCTATGACCAATAGGAAAGTTATTTGAAATGTCTCGTCTAAGCATTTTAATTTCACTTTCAGTCTTCAGAAGTGACATAATGCTCTTATTGTTCATGAAACCAATACAAACACTGGTATAGTGCTACAATTTCAAAAGATCTATCTATGCATTTTGGTGCGCTTTACAGTAACTTTCAAAAACAGATTTTAAGAGGAATGGTAAGGAGTATTCTTGGACTGATACTTATCACAACATCTACTTGAAACAATCCTTTATTTCATAACACTCTATACATGCACAATTGTACCTGGTGTCGCCTCTGAGGCCATCGATGAGATGTGTCGTGGAGTTGCCATCCGCCCTCTCCGCGTCAGACTCCGCATCCCTGTCGTCTTTAATCCTGATGATGTAACGAGACACAGGACACCTGGGCTGAGACCTGGGGGGCAACCAATGTACCTGGATTTTCTAAAAATAATTGAGAGAAGAAAAAACATAGAATTTAATCACAAATTGTTTTTGCCTGCTCAGAACAAAAGAAAGAAGATGATACTCCTTTTTTTTGCACTGGACGGGAGTGGGCTCCAAGGGGCACATAACGCAAACACAATGTTGCCTATTTGTTGGGGGTTCATCTCTTGTGATGTAGAAATTTATGGTAGAAATACATTGTTGCAACAACATGGAGATTGTTTTGATTGATTGGATTTATTGATTTTCCACTAATGTTGATATTTACAAAAATTAATAAAAAATGTGGAGGGAGCTCCCGAAGACCAAGCAATGGTCGCTGGACAATTGTGACAATATGGCTACAACACCGCATGCTATACATCATATTTTGCTATTGCTTTCTACCATAATTTTATCAGATATGCTCTCAAAAATAGAGTTGCGTCAAAGTGAGTAAGCAATCGTCATTGTTATTGAATAGAATGTTGTGACCACTTGTTTTGGCCCATCTGTATTTTCAGAGCAACAAAGGAAATTGAGTGCCTTTCATACAGAGAATACCCTGTCTACAAGTGGACCGCTGTTACATTGCCACTTCTTTTTCCAGCCTTGGCATATCAGAACATAATTATGCTGCCATGTGTTGCCACCCAGTGACTAGTGTGCTATTCCGCGAGCTCCTGCAAGCGGTCCACATCATTTCAGTCTGAGGAACCCATACAATTTGTCTGGAAGAAGCCGGGGCTGTTTCTGAGTGTGCTTACGGCCCTGTCTACTTCCTTAGAGAATGTGATTGCCAAGTCTGACTCTGGTATACATTAATGCTGAATAGAAATTTTGTTAATGAGCAATGAAATAGGAACTACTTCTTGGGACAGCAATGCTGTAGCATACAAAATAAACTTTTGTGCCAGGTGGTAGCAGCATGCAGTTCTCATTTTCACCAGACTGGAGAATACCTACACAATCCCTCTTCCTATCATGATATATTTTCTTCTGATCAGACAAAAATCCTTGCAGGCACTAGCACATTTGCATAACACTAATCCAATTGCGAGCAACCTACTGTTTCCAAACTTTTGACCTGTGGTGCATATTTTGTAAGTCTTTATCATGTGCATGATTCAAATTGCCTCGATATGTACACTTCATACTACCAAGGCGACATAATATTTTGCATTTCATTCATGCGAATTTTTCTATCTCGTTATAATTGATTATAGTGAATTGCACATATCACATTCTGGAAACGGGTAATTGAAAACACAACATATCGGTAACATATTTCAAATTGTCACGAGTGGAAAGTAATATTAAGAGAGAAAAAATTTACCTGTGAGTCTATTGTTATCAAAGTCACATTTCGGGGTCTGTCACGATTTTCTGAAATTAAAAAGCATAATATCAGCAAGTGATAAGTGATATGAGTATTTTGTATGAAGATACTGAAGTGAAGAAACACGATTTTATGATGTATCAATCTTGAAGTTTATTGAGTAACAGCTATCATTTGAACTTCAAATTTCACATAGGTTCATTATTTCGTGAAGCGGTCTTTCGTAGAGGTGCGGTCTCTCATTAGGGTGCAAAGTGAAATGCTCTGGGACAGTCAGAGAAAGGCGGTCGCATGAGCAAGTTGGCCTTGCAACAAGGGGTCTTAAAACGCAGGTACCACTGTATTTGTAAAGGAGATTGCATAAGGTCTGGCAGAAAAGCCATAACACTGGCCTCTGCAGTATTATGAATGTTCACCAACTTTTACTATCAGAATAAATATATTTGTGTTTTGTACTTTTTCCATTTTCTCAGTTTGTATTCAAAAATTCAAAGGTCGCAGCCGGACAATGCTATATTCTTAGGTGGTGCATATATCCCTCCGCAGGGGAGTACAATTTATATGAACAGCAATTATAGTTCAGATATCTTTAATGAAATAAGGCAGGATCTAGCACGTTTCCTGGATATAACTCCACATATATCTATCTGTGGTGATCTGAATTGTCGGACAGGTGTCATGAATGACTTTGAAGAAACTGTAGATGGCAAGAACTGCTCATTAATCCCCAACCTAAATCTAAATTTAAATCAGACTGTCAGTAAGGTTTCTGAAAGTGAAGTGAACTGGTCAAGTAAGCAGAGACAATCTAAAGACAAAACGGTTAATGCCTACTGAAAAGAACTTATAAATCTTTGTAAAGCTAGTAATATTAGAATTATGAATGGCTTCTTTTGTGAGAGCACAAGTAACTATACTTGTTATAGCCCGATGGGCCAGAGTGTGGTAGATTACCTTCTGTGCAGTGAAGCAGTATTTAACAACATTAATGATTTTGTCATTAAGGATAAACTAGCAGAATCGGATCACGCACCACTTCACTTTTCACTTAAGTTTCCGATATCGCAGGGTTCTGATTTGGTTGCTGAACCTAGACCAAAATCGTTCAAATATGTCTTTGACGAAAGTAAGACAAATGAGTACCTTGCTAACTTTGAACGTGATAATGCTCAAAACATGTTGTACAAGTTGAGTTGCGATATTGAGAGTGATCAGAACAGTGATAA
Source organism: Platynereis dumerilii (assembly GCA_026936325.1). NCBI lineage: Eukaryota > Metazoa > Annelida > Polychaeta > Phyllodocida > Nereididae > Platynereis > Platynereis dumerilii. Next base: position 46,134,915 of record JAPTHN010000010.1, on the reverse strand, counting down.
AGTTATTGAAACTATGTACCAGTATGTAACTGATAGGATCAAACCCACTTTTTAGCAAAAGAAATCTAAATCCTCAAAAAACAAGTTCCCAACCAATGAATGGTTTGATGATGATTGTAAAAATCTTAGAAAATTACTAAACAATTTTGCTAAACAAAATGATATATCCATTGTCCAGAATAGATTAAACTATGAAATGCTCCGCAAATCTTACAAGCAACTAATTCAAAAGAAAAAAAGAAAATTTCAGGAGTCAAATAGAAATGAAATGGAAAGTCTTGCTGATAAAAACCAAGCTGACTGTTGGAAGTACTGGAACAGATTGAAGTCTGTTGGGAAAAAGCAAGTAAACCTCCCTGACTTAAGCACCTTCCATGATTACTTTGAACAACAATCTCATTTACCAGTGCGTGACTACTTTGATAAGCAATATATAGAAATCATCACTAATTCTGTAAAAAATTCAAGCTACACCTGTAACAACGAATTAGCTATTGATATTTGTGATAGTGTCATAACCGAAGAAGAAGTTGCTTTACACCTAAGGAAACTAAAGAACAATAAAGCAGCAGGTATTGATGGAATCATGGGGGAATTCTATAAATATGCAAGTGAAAAACTTATCACCCCGTTCTGCGCTGTATTCAATCATATTTTTGAAAAAGGGGAATACCCCTCGCAGTGGTCTGAAGGTCTCATTAATGCTCTTCATAAAAAAGGAGATCGCTCTGATCCGGATAACTATAGGAAGATAACTATAAATGTTGTAATGGGGAAAATATTTGATTCAATCTTAAATAGCAGATTGTACTATAAACATAGGCTGCGCAGCAGCAAACCTTCAGCGAATAACACCTTTAGAAGATTACAATAATATCATAAAATTGGTGTGTTTACGAAATTGCTTATAGGTATACAATAGCGGTCGAGTAGTGGCCTTCAATTATCTCTATTTGCCCGCTGCCCTGCCATCTTCCCATCTGCTGGCCAAGATTTGTAAAATTAGGAAAAGGCGTTATTAGACTAATTTACGCATATTATGGTATAGTTTCAAGCATACAGGCAATTGTGGGCAAGTTTTGGCTCTGATATAAAAACAATTATTTTAAATAGTTTTTCTCAATATTACACTATAGAATAGCCATCTGTCAGACCATGAAAAGGCACAAATAGACTATATAAGCCTCATGTGTACCAAACTTCATCCATATATATGGAATAGTGACCGGATGTTGGGCCAGAAACAAAAAATAAATTTTTATTATTTTTTTCAATATTTCAAAAAGTATATAATATTTTCCATCAGATCTTTCAAAAGGCACAACTGGACCATATTGACCATATGTGTACCAAACTTTATCCATGTACATGCAATAGTGACCGAGTCTTAGCCCAAAAAACAAAAAAACATGTTTTTATATTTTTTCTCATTTTTTCAAAAAGTATAAAATATCTGTCAATGAGACCATCAAAAGGCACAACTAGACCATATAGGCCACATGTGTACCAAATTTCATCCACGCACATGCAATAATGATCGAGCCTTGGCCCGGAAATGAAAAAAAATAATTTTTATATTTTGTTAATTATTTCAAAAAGTATTTAAGAGCTATTCATCAGACCATCAAAAGGCACAACTAGACCATACAGGCTAGATGTGTACCAAATTTCATCCACATACATTCAATAGAGGCTGAGTACTGGGCCGGAAACGATCTATCCGCCCGCCGCCCGCCCGCCCACCCGCCCGCCCGCCCGCCCGGCGGACGGACAGCCTTTTTACCCAAGTGATTACAATACCTTCTTCGAACTTCGTTCGCTGAAGGTAAAAATGATGCTTTAGATCTTGATGACCCATGCCAATTCGGCTTCACTCCTGGTGCAAGTACCACTGACTGTGTCTTTGTTTTGGATACTGTGATAAGCTATCAACAAATTAAATGTAAACCAGTGTATTTATGTTTTGTCGATTTTACTAAAGCGTTTGACTATATAAACCGAAATGCCCTTTACTACAAACTTATGCAACAAAAAATAGGCGATAAAATGCTTAAGATTATTGTAAACATGTATGACAAGGCCAAAGCAAGAGTCCATCAGAATGGTTGTACAGGGGATTCTATCGACAGTAAATGTGGGGTGTTACAAGGTGGAATCCTTAGTCCAAAACTTTTCAATGAATTTATGTCTGACCTCCCCAAATATCTGAACAAAACTGATGGAATAACACTTGGTAACTTGACTCTGACTCATATTCTCTATGCAGATGACATTGTTTTACTAGCTGATTCACCAAAATGCCTTCAGAATAGCATTAACTCCTTACACAACTTCTGCAAAAAATGGCACCTAATTGTAAATGTAAACAAAACAAAAGTAATGCAGATAGGAAACAAAACTGTTTGTAATATGATTTACAATGGTGAAAATATTGAAAATGTAGATAGTTTCAAATATTTAGGTCATATGCTCACTAATAAACGAAACATACATGGTAAAATGATGGAATACCTAGCGACGCAAGGGCTGAAAGCCTTATTTGCGTTACAAGGTGACACAAAGCAGGCATTGGGCCTCATAAATCCCCAGCTATCCTTAAAAATGTTTGATACATATATCCTACCTATCCTAGAGTACAACAGTGAAATCTGGACAGGTGAAAAATCTATAAGTGAGTTAGAGAACCTACAACTTGGTTATCTTAAGAGTGTTCTAGGAGTAAGAAAACAAACCCCATCTCTTGCAGTGTATGGCGAGACTGGTAGATTCCCACTACATGTTAGGCATAAAGTAAGGATGATAAATTATTGGGTTAGGTTAGAAAAAATGTCTGATCATAAAATACTTAAGAAATGTCTATCAATTCAAAAGGACATGCACAGAGATGGCAACCGTAACAGCTGGCTCGGTAAAGTGATCCAGATTCTAAATAACTGTAATATTCTTTATAACATGCATGACAGTGGGAGCCATAACATTGATCATATAGGCAGTAGAACTAAACTAAAATTGTATGAAATTGAACAGATGAGATTAATCGAGTCCATAAATGACAGTACACAGCAACCTAAATTAAGAACATATAAACTATTTAAAACAGACTGCAGGTTAGAGCCGTACTTGCTTTTAAGACATAGCGGTAAAATCATAACCAAAATTGCCAGATTTAGAACAAGCTCGCATAGTCTACGTATAGAAACGGGTCGCCATCAACGGCCAAAAATTCCGGCAGAAGATAGAATCTGTGAGAAATGTAGCTTAAATATGACTGAAAATGAAATACACTGCCTGATTATTTGCCCAAGCAATCAGAGCAACCGTAATGAACTATTTCAGATAGCAGAAAATCTGACAAATAACTTTAGATCACTTGATGACACAGATAAGTTTATAGCAATAATGAGCAGTAAAGAGGCCGAAATGCAAATTAGCCTTGGAAAGTTCCTGCAACAGGCTGATGTATAACAGAACATCTCCTACCTTCACATGAGTTATGTTACAATGTATAGATAATTTGATACACCATTTTACTTACAATATACACTTATTGTGCAAATCTCTGTAAATATTCTTGATGACATTTTGCAAGATTATAACTGCAAACTCTTTATGACACCATCGTGTACATTAGACCGAAATAATATATCATGAACATTCTGAAAAATGGACAATTGTATTAGCTTGCAAAAGAATATGATTATTAAGGGATATTATTATACATAAATGCTGAAAAGTAATGAATATACTATATATGAATATACTATATAGATGTGAATGCTTTTTGATGCTTTGTCTCTAAAGTGGTTACAGGCCTATTATTTTTAGTTCACTATGATTATTGACAGATATTATGATATCAATGTTGAAAATGAATGTATGCACTGTATTATTATTTATTATTCCTAGTTGTTTTGTCTGGAAAATCGCTTTTTAAACATATGTATATTTTTGATAACTAGGTATAAATTGTTATATACTATTCATTAGATGTAACATGATTGATTAGTGGAAGTAAACGGTGGCTGGAACCTTAAGTAATATAACCTACATGTCCTATTTTATGAAAGTTATCATTTTTATTGTATATATATATTTATCCCATGTCTAGCAAACTTTTGTCCCTGATACTGAGTTTTTCCCAGGTAAATACCAAATCAGAGAGGGAAATAAGTGAGTATTGAAAGGGACAAATATCAGTACACCCAATCAGAGCTCTTCAATAAATTAGCTTAGAGGGATATATTAATTTATTCATTAGATGGTAGGAATATACTGAAACTGACAAATCAGAAAACAGCATTGCCTCATTTGCATACCACAATCAACAAAAAGACGTTGTACATGACCCTCTGTCTGCCATGTTTATTAACATAACAAACCAGCATATTTTTTGATTGTTATGATTTAAGGCAATTAAGTACTGCCAATTAAGGATTATTGATTTTTTTGTAGCACAGCTGTATTCACATTAAGTGCTTCAATCTGTTTTACATGAATAAAATAATAGTATTTAAAAAAAAAAAAGACATGGGATAAAAAGGTTACATCATTGGTGGGGGCAGTATATCCCTGTATAGTCACCCTCGACCCAGTATATCCCTCGACCCTTCGGGTCTCGGGATATACTGGGTCTTGGGTGACTATACTAGGGATATACTGCCCCCACCCATGATATAACCTCATAATATATACTTATAAAATTTTTATACTATTAAATATTATCACATTTTACTAACCAATGTTTTCTCGCAATACTAACATTGACAAATGTATCATTACTGATATTCTTGTGTCAATAAAACAATATATATGTATTATAATATGAAGGCTGATATTTAATCTGTGTCTACAGCTCTTTTGTGAACCATTGACATTTTAATTTTTGGTACAGAAACTGTGTAACTGGCAATATTATATTATTATTGATCTCATCAGGAGTATTGACCTTTCATTTTGCTATTTTCCAGAGACATCCTATCAAATTTGACAATCTTAATAATATTTAAAGTGAAGATTTTGATAACATGGTAATGATTCAGAACTTAAACGCATGCCTAATAAGGGCTTGTTTTATCACAATTATTGAAAGACAAATTTGATACATGCAGCAGACTGTTCAATTATACATATAACAAACATATTTTGTGTTAGAATGTTTCCTTTACTTCAGAGAAGGATGCTTGCTCAGACCATTGCTAAATGCTAATGTAATTCAAATAGTACCCCATTCCAAGGAAAATTTGAAGAAATTACCATACCTCGTTGTACTTTACGAGATGCATGCAAATTAAATAACAACAAAACCCGTGTAATTAGCAAATTTTTAAGCCAAAGGAACAACAGCAATTAGTGTGTATCTTGTTAACTTAATTGTTAAAAGGAGATACAATTGGGTAATTTATTGTGGGTTTTCCTGTTCACCTATAACTTAATTTCACATTTAGTTAACCTTCGTCAGGACTTTTTACTAATAATGACACCGTTCGAGTTAAAGAAGCTGTTGTTGTATATACTTTGCAGGCTTATGTGTTAAATAAGTATAAACAATTATCAAGATAATATTATGTACATGTATATTCATGTATGTATATGAAAATGCAATAAACTGCATCCCAATTATCTCCAGATGAGCGTCATACTACATTTTTCCATACTATCGATGAGCTATCGGTTGGTTATCGGTGGGTTTAACTAGCCTCAGTTGTCAGTTGATATATAAACCACTTCGGGCTTCCGATTGCTGACCGGATAACCTGAACCTATGTTGAACAGCACTTTTAATCATCCTGGGCTTCATTGTTGTGTATAAATTGGCCCACAATAGTGCATAAATAGAGGATGTGAAGCCCCAATCACCCATTGTAAGCCGAAACCTATCCACTTTTACTTCTTGTATATAATATCTATTATACTTTTGCAAACTGAAGCCACAGGAGAAACGGAAAGGAGTTTATTTTGCAATTCATCATTTCAGAAAAACCATGAAAGTCAATGTGACAATTTGTGACATACAAGTCCATTGAACATGTTGAATGCTGACAGAACAGCATATTACATTTAGGGCTGTTGGTTACCCGTCAGCCCCCTTAATTGTGTAAGAGACTTTGACAGGCTGGATGTGGCTGGATTGCTGAAGGTTCATTACTTACAAGTCAATGATATCTTTACTTGATGGCTAAACCTCAGAAGAGTTGTCAAAATTTGGACATTGCATCTTAGGTTCATGATCTAAAGGGAAACAGGGAGATACAGAAGTTACAAGGCTATCAATCCTTACCAAACCCCTTGTGTCTCAAATTAAAGTAAAGCCAGCAATGTTGGAAACAAACATATTTCTAAAGGTAAGACCAATAATGGGAGAAATGTAATATTTTCTATTATCATGGTTATGGTTTTGATTATCACAGAATACAGAAGTTGTTGTTTCTGGTAATCTCCAATCTTTAAAAAGTTGCTCATGTCAAGATTCTGTGATATGTTGAAGCAAAATTTCTTACAGAAACAGATATGCAGTCTACAGATACAGATAATTTGTTGTTGAAATCCTTGTGATACAGTCAGGTAATTCAAAGAAGTTGCTTACAAGTACGAAAGAACAAAAATGTCTCAAAGTTACAGAATTTAACGTCACAAATTCACAATTGATTTTGGTGTAAATATATCGCTGTGCCTTTCAGATACAATGATAACACTTTTTTTTTTTTAAGCCTCAATCCATTTAGTCCTGGTTGACTTAGATGAAAACGCATCTTGAAGCTGATTATATAGACTTCTCCTTTCCTAATTACAAGAAATGGGCAAATTTTGCAAATGTGGCTTCTCTCCCCAGAGATCTGTAATTTCATACTTGGTGAATTTTGAAACCAGACAATACAATTCAAATTCAGACTCAAGGCTGTCTGATGGAGATATCATCATTATAATAGCATTAAGTGGAAGGAGTTGTGTTTCAAATGACCCTGAATCTCATAAGAAAAATTGCTCTGTCTTTGCAAAGACTTCGTGAAGTCAACGGTTGCTTAAGTATATGCTGCTCTATACTCATTATGTGGTTAGGTAGATATTTAGGAAGACGAGACGACAGAACCACCAATAAATCAACCAATAGGTTGATCAATAGATTGATCGATCGTGATTGATCCAAGATAAATAGATAGACAGATGGATAGACAGATAGATAGATAGATAGATAGATAGATAGATAGATAGATAGATAGATAGATAGATAGATAGATAGATAGATAGATAGATACAAAATTTAACTCAATGACAACTGAATAACCAATACAATGTAATCTGAAAGCCAAACAGATATATAGGCCTACATTAATCATGTCCCAGCAATCAATTTTGGACTATGAAGACAACTACATTTGTTTGTTCGAAATCACTGTCACTACCTTCCTTAAAGAATATAGCTTAAGGCTTCAAAGACACTTATGTGACTTTTGATAGCCCTGGGTCCAAAACAAGTTGTCAGGTTCAAAATTTGCAGAGGTAATCTATTGTGCATGGGCACAGGGCATGGAAGAGTTCTACAGAATTTAGCTATCAGGTTATTTGACCTGGCTATCGGTTTACCAGAGGTTAACTAGATAAAGAAACAGCGACAAAGCTCAAAGGTGCATTGAGACATTGTTTAAACAACAAGTTTTTACCCCAGGTTACAGTTTTAGGCAAGCAGAAGACTGTAGACTGTAGAGATATATGGGATATTAATAAACTAACACCTTAAAGGCATACACCAGTTATTGCTACATAGTTTTAAGGTTAACCAAAGTGTCAGGTCAGGTATGGATCATGAAAAAAAAAACAGGTTTATAAAGATGCAGGAGAGTTGGAGAAGAAATTGAGAGAAAATATATAAACTAATCTCTTTAAAATTTGTTATCTCATCAGAGTAATTTTAATATCCATTTAAATTGCCAAACTTTATTGGTTGTCCAAAAGTGGTATGTAATGCCTATAATTTTCAGAGAGCATAAACTTTTTATGACCTCAGCAGTTCAGTGATTTGAGAAACATGAAAAGTTCATCAGTTTAACAGCCTGAAGTGTCAGATAAGCCTATCTCATTTCATATAATCATGACATAATTGTATACTATTGTACGGACCATTAAATTCTAAAAGACCCTTAATATATATATCCTAAGTTATTTATATAACTTAGTATGTCAAGCATAACATGAACTCAACTTACTCTATAAACTCTTATGCTTCTCAATTACAAATTTATAGTACTTGTAGTATGCCTGAAATTCAATGGTGGCAGAGTTGCATTGAGACCAATTTAGAATTTGGTTTCTCTGAGGTTCTGTAAAATATCTAAATATTAAAAAAAAATGGTAGATCACCTCTTCATAGGTCTCCTGTAGGGACAAAATTTAATGGTCATTCGAAAGGTCTGATTTCTACTTCTCTTTTCCATCGTTGCGAATCAATACATTTTCTGAGGTAGTCATATGCAGCATTGGACTGCTTATTATCATTGCATAAATCCTGCTTCTCCCGTCAAACTGTGATATTACGTATACAATAGCGATTCGCACTATTGTTCGCGATGTTTAGGCCTATCTAATTTTTCGGCGTTTATTAATAAACACAGAGTTGCTACTCTCTGGCACTCAGACAAGACGGTATAACACATGATAAGAAAAGGAGCTTTAATTTCAAGATATCAAGATGTTACCCATAATGCCACAAATCTGACAATTTATTATCCTTTTTGCAATATTAACCAATTAATGACCGGCTGCATAATTGTAATGCGATTCGATTGTGGGTAATGCGAGTTATTTGAGAGATTTTCACAAAAGACCAACACTACCGTGTCTAAGATATATTGTCATTCGGGTGCACCCTGAATGATATATCATTCTAAAGCTGTCTCGCTCTTCCCTGAGACCCTTATCAAATGTCTGCGAAAGTCCAAAATGTCCAAGATTTGATCCATATCTTTCTAAAAAGGATACAATTTCATCCCTAGCCTGAGAATCAAGTCATTCTATCTTCTGATTATTGGTTAAGCCCCATGGACCTTCAGGGTTGTCCAGACATTGATATTTCATTTGCTGAGAAATATTTTACAATGGACATTCATTTGCACTACAGGCATGTAGTAAGATTTCCAGATTTCGAAGAATTAAAAAGCTTTTTTTGTAATTGCCATTGTCACCAAGTAGGCCATGGAATATAGACACATAGATTTGGAACCATTTGAGTGCCTCAATACATTGGTAATCACGGCTCCACTCCTTCCTTTCACTCCATTGACCAAAGATGATATGATTGTATCATCTTTCCCTCTTATAAAAAATCTCATATATATATATATATTTCTAGTACTCAGATTGTTAGTGCGACAGGACATTGAAAAATGCTTTTAATTTAAAAGGCCAAAGCTGTGTTTTGATACAAAGCCCTTGGTTGCCAAAGCGTCTACACTCTTCATGCTCGGATATTTGTTCACTGAATTTGACGACCAATGCTTTTCGCAGGTGACAGTAACGGTAACTTTATATCGCGAATACAAATTACCATGAAAGTATGGTTTACCTGTGCCACTGATTCCTTTATTGACGCATTGTCTAATTTCATACCACCAGGTGGCTACATGCAGGTTGACCTTAAAGGGGTCACTCAAAGGGGTAGGTGTCAGTCAAAGGGGTTAAGAGGGGGTGGAGCTATTGCCCCTGTGACCACAGGTGGGCTGTGGTCATTCTTTAGGTCTGTTACATTGACCATTAAGTGCTCTCAGTGTGATACAATTGGCTTGCAACCCAATGCAACAGGTATATGACAGTTTATATTGGTCTACATGGGTATCTGGCATTGTGTTGGTTGAAATACATTATTGCGATAAAAGGGCATATCAGAAAAATGCTTATGAATACCCTTTTGCTGAATAACTACGCCTATCTAAACTTCGAACTAGTAAAGTGACTTTGTCGCATCATTGACAGTTACTGATATGGCTCATGCTCATTTAAAGAAATATATTCAAAGTTTTTCTCCCTGCAGGTGACACTGAAAAAGACTGCTGATAGGGAAAATGCACTGGACTGCAGGGAACCGTTACTGCTATGACCAGCTTACAAAGATAATAATTCGTCATTCACAGGATGTTTATTGATGTACGTAATCCCAAATACTATAAGTTTTTTGAAAGGTCAATGCCACCGATGTGGTAATTGTCAGAAAGTTGACCTATTCAATTTTCAACAAGAGATTAACGGGTTATAAAGTGCAACGTGTTCTTCAAGGATCCTGCTGAGATTACCCAGCATATGTGACGTTGTTCCATCACGCCTGTAGGGTTTTATTTGATCCAAAACTGATGTTAGATGGACAGCAATCTGTTCATTTACCCACTTCTGATATCCGGTAAAATAGCTAGGTGGCCCATGCTGTTCAAACAGCAGTTGGTTGCAGGTCAAAAGCATTCAAAGCAGTGCTGTGAAGGTTCCAGGCTTCCAGGTTTGAAATCATGGGCCAACAATTATGATAGATCTTGATGAGCAACATTGAAATTTGATGGTTCAGGTTGTCAGAACTCCGTCCTTTTAAACTGAACAGTTTACACCTTGTTGTTAAAGCCACATTTATTTGCAGTTTCTTACTCCAACTAAACACCAAAGCAAGACATATTGCAAAAATGCCAATAAAAGCTACCACAACTTTGGACAAGTGAATGGGCATTTCGACATACTAGAATTTACACCTTTGCATAAACTTGTTGCCAAATATAAAACTAGATATCAGGACCTCAACAATGATACTGACAAATGGTTCAACCTTTATGACAAATGCTTTCTTCGCAATGTTTGCCCTGCTGTGAGAACTACTGAAAAGCCACTTGTGATAAATATTCAACATTTCACATGGTTGGTTTTATAACGGCCTTTGAATTCAAATAAGTTTAATATATTGTTGAAAATTACTTTTTAAAGAAATTGACAATATGAGATGTGCAGTGTCATCCTTTATGAAATGTGGAAATGTATCTGTCAGTATAATGAGTATATCTATTCTCTGTCTGTCTATAATGATCTGTCTGTCCATCTATCTATCTATCTATCTATCTATCTATCTATCTATCTATCTATCTATCTATCTATCTATCTATCTATCTGTCTCTCTCTCTATCTATCTATTCCTCTATCTATATGTCTTTACAATGTATATCTATCTGTATGTCTGTCTGGCAGTTTAACTATCTATCTATCTATCTATCTATCTATCTATTTATCTATTTATGATACCTATATACCTATCTTCCTATTTATCCACTTCTCAACCATAGAGTTGAATTACTATAAATTTACTCAGTCCGCCAGTCTAGACTGAGTGTAAAACCACAAGTGCAAGTCTTTGAAACCAGAAGATAGATCAAGATTTCTTCCTTGAGTTCCTTGCCAGATTACCTCCCAGAATCACAGATTCAGAACTTGGAAGAGATCCCGGTTTAAAAGAGTCCTTTGATGTCAAATAACCCAGTTCCTGCCCAGAAAGGTCCTCTTAAGGCAGAGAGGCCTGAGAGAGGTCTTTCACAACTTGCAAGGTCATTCATGACATGCCACCTAAGACAGGTCCGGCTTATCAACAGGACACAGTGTGTCAGGTTGGCACATGCTGAGTTCAGATCACTGGACCACTGGTACAAGCATGGTGCAGGCATGGTGCAAGCAAGCCTTTAGCAAGGGGTAGAATCCAAGGATCATATTTTGAGGAAGCTTGCTTTGCTGTCTGTGAATGAGAGTGGGTGGAAATGTGAAATCTGCACTTCTTGTAGGAGTAAAATCATTGATAAAGGAAGATGATATTTTTTGGTTCAAAAATCTTTCAACAATAACCCCAACCAGTCAATAAATCTGTTGGTCAGCAATCCTCTTAGTTGGTTTGGATATAGGCCTATGCATGTAATTATAAATTTGGCATCATGCACAAACTCCTACAAATGGAGTGAGAACAAACAATTATCTTTCTTTTACCTTTCAAACAGTTCACACATTACCACACATTGTGAAAACAAACTATGTATTCAGTTGTATATACATTTGTGTATAGAAAATGAATTTCTGTGAACATGGTGAACATAGTGAACCCCCTGGGTATGTTGATCTATGTTCAATTGGCATAATGCCCCTTTGCATCAACATAATTACCCACTGACCCCATAATAAGAGTTGCATTGTGCTCTGAACTTTGTAAATACTCTGCATTGATCAAGGCTATTTCTGTTGATAACCCAAAACTGCCACTCAAAACGTCCATGTACTTTGTAGGGTTGGGGAATGATGATTGTATCAGAATAATGGTCCAAGATGGGCTCAGTCATGCGTGTAATGGACTGGCCACTGTTAAAGGTTAAGAGAACATTCACAGAAACATAGCGAGTTCCTACAATAAAACCTAATAAATTGTATGAATTCCCATGTCCCCAGGAAGCTGCCCTCACTTCCAAACACTCACTTCCATACTTCTATGCCCCGGCACTCATTTGCATGCCCTTCAGAGGAAACTCCTTAATATCCACTTGTATAGGTAGATACTTCATTTCATATTTTTTCCTGAAAATTAGAATGGATGCCCGGAAATTTTTCTTTTAGAAAGTTAAAGAGTTAATAAATAAGGACAGGAGGAAGACAGCGATGAAGCGATAGATGATTGAAACTGCTGTCCAACATCAGCCAAGGTTACCTGACCACTGCTATGAGCGAAAGAAGGACCTTGAGGTAATGGAAATCCTGAGCGCTATATCACTTGAGCTAACCTCAAATTCCTATGCATATTTTCAAGAAAAGGTAGCAATACTTTACCTGCAAGTTGCAGACTTCTGTACAGTCATTTAAAATATAGCCTTAGCTATCTATCCATAGCCATTTTAAGCTAAACCTAGCTACACTTATCCATAGCTATCCATAGCTATCCACAGTTCCTATTGTTTAAACAAGGGGTAAAGAGCTTATAGTGTATACAAAAGAATACAAATGGATAGCTATGGATAGATATGGATACGAATAGTAATGAATAGCTGTAGACAGCCAATTTGAGCCACTTTTATAATTTTGTACTGTATTATACCAGTGTAAAGATAAGAACTTCTCAAAACACATTTTCACCCCTTTCGATCTTGAATATTGGGGTCAATTACCCCATGACATCAAATTCGTACATATATACACTACAACTTAAAGCAAAATTACAGTAAATGTTTACAGTGTATACATTTATTGATGCTCCTGACCTCTGTCAGGGAAAACTGACCTCTCGCGTCAATGAGAAAACACGATACTGACAGTGTGAGTTCAAGTAGAAATACAACATGGCCGCCAAGCTGCCAAAGTTATGCAACAATGAAAAAGAAAATCTTTTGTTTGCGATTGACATCTGTTAACTTCCAACTTACAAGGAAGACAAAGAAAATATATACGGTATCTCACAAATTGATTTTAGTGTCTGAGTATATACCCTATCAGCGTGCCTCGGCGGCCCAACGTCGGCCCAAAGCCGGTCCGATGCTGCTGACATCGGACCGTCGCCGGGCCGATGCCGGACCGCCGAGGCACGCTGACAGGGTATAGTACTCCGAGTACCTTGTTTACACTGATAAATAATGAGTATTTTGAGTGTTAGCCCGGTTGGGAAAAGCCGTCGTTAAGTGTAGCCAAAAATTATCACTGAAAAATCCCAGTTACACTATGTTATGCAGCCTGTGTTAACTATGGGTGTTAGTGAGAAAAGATAGCAGATCTTTCAAACATACAAACAGTTACCAAATCACCATTTTGCAATTAGCAGACTTCCTTTACTAAGAGGTTGTATTACATGATCTACTTTTACACAATGCCCACAGTTTTAATGCACAAAACAGTAAAACAGTCTTGCGATAATTTGTAAATAAAGGCATCACTTGCCTGATACATTTGGATGTAGTTAGCATAGTTTCTGAGGGCATACAAGAAGATTTACCTTTGCCCCTTTGCTTCCCTCAGCCTGCTTCTTGTAAGTTTGAAGGGCAATTAGGGCTGACCTACAGGTACCTAGTACAACCTACAGGTTATCACAAGAGGGTATATCAACCGACCCCTCCCCATCCAAACATCGGTTCTGGATCAACAGGAACTCTGCAGGTGTGCTATATGGAATGAGGTAGCTATTTGTATATGCTGGGTAATCTCAGCGGGGGCCTTGTAGAACAGGGTGCACTTCATAACCCGTTAATCTCTCGTTGAGAATTGAATGGGTCAACTTTCTGACAAATTATGACATCGCTGGCATTGACCTTTAAAAAATTGATGGTACGATAGTATTTGGGATTATGTACAAAATCCTATTTCTAAATTTTGACCTTCAGAGACTATTTAAATAGAGCAGGAGGCTTCATAATTCCTTAAAACCAACACATTTACCCCATTTCAGTCTGCTGACGAACTTCGAATGAAATTTTTTAATCGAACCATAATATTTCGACCTCCTACTCAAGGTTACATATTATGACGATGTTCACAGAGAATGAAGCCTCAGACTGACATAGTAGTACAAGTACTCAGTCATAGCAGTAGTAGAGCTGTCATGGTATCCTTCCACTGAAATAGAGAGGCACTCTATGGGCATGAAGGTTGCTGTGTTTGCTTTCACATTTTGTTGTTTTCACATTCAAAATGTACATTGCGAATCATATATAGATATAGATACAATGTAGTACTGGGCATGTACAGTCTGTACATACATATCAAACATGCTGCAGTACTCTAAGATCCTTCAAGCATCTCCTGCACCGCTTTCCGCCTGGTGTCACTTTACATGGAGGGTTTCCTTGCAGGAAGTACTAGCACTTCCGCCGGAAGTTTTGTCAGTCTTGTAGGGAGGCTCATGTCAACAAGACTTACGTAACGTTGTTTGCCCAAGGAGTAGCCAAGATTCTTCTCTGTGCATATTTGTATTACGTAGGATACTTATGATACGAAGTTCATAATATTGCTTTCAATGTGCAATAGTTTAGCCTAGACGTAATACTAAATACATTACCTTTCTTTCCGCCCTACTCTGGTTGTGACGAATATCCTATATCGTGCATCGACTTCAGACAACCGATATCTTTTTTCTCAATTTGATGCAGTTTGTTAGACAGATATAAAAGTAGGCTATAGGTCCCATCCAAAGTAAAGATTCTGCCAGGTATCTTGAATATTTGCACAATCTGAGACGACATGTGAAACAACCTCTGAGTCGATCTGATAACTGATCGAGTCATATCACTCCGCGACAGACTGACAGTCAAAGGCATTGTCAGAAGTCTCTCATTACCATTCGATTAAATGTAAAGGATAGGAATTATGGTCAGTGAGGTGACCTCACTGGGTTATCAAACAGCCCAATGCAATCACCCATATTTCCTTGGCTGTAGCTTCCCCCATTTTGAATGTAAATAAGTGGCAAAAACTTGCAATTAAGCCTAAAGGCTGCCTTTTGTGGATCAATTAGGAACACAAAGATATGTAGGCTACATCTAATCTACAACCACATTATAACACTTCTAATTATTTCCTTTTTGAAAGGCTAAAATAAATATCTCGAATATCAGGTGTCATATTTGTAATTTTCCATAAAGATACCTGATCTTAATTACAACAAAAAAGACAATTTTTAAGATCTCAAAGAGAAAATCTTGAAGTCTGAAGAAATATCATTTCCAGGAAAATAATATCTCTTGCTGCCATTAATTAGTCTGCTTTGCTGCTTCTTCATATGGCCAACTTCTTAAGCTGCTATTTGCAAGGAGCCTCCCTATTGCTACATTAAATTCTATACTAGCTCGCTGCATGCTTTTTCCTTCATTATATATGATATACAAGTATGACCTTCACTAAGTTATACAATTTTTGTCCATTCAATCAGTCTTGAAATCATTTTTATTATCATCATTATCATCTTTATACACCATCCTCATTCTCATCATCATTGTCTTTCTATCTATCTATCTATCTATCTATCTATCTATCTATCTATCTATCTATCTATCTATCTATCTATCTACTTGTACTTATCTACCCATTTATGTATACGGCTGTTTGAATGCTGCTCCCGCCGGATCACATTGACCTGTTTCTCTGGCTGCATGACACCAGAGCTTTGTTCTTCACACTAGAATTTTTCTTGTTTTTAGTTTTCACACATGTTTTTAGTTTTCACACATCACCAATGGCAAAGCTGACAAGTACAATGATGTTTTCTTGTTTTTAGATTTCACACATCACAAGTGGCAAAGCAAAACATGGCGCTCTAAATGAACTATGCTGGCCAGTACCTGCAGGTTTTGTTAGTCTTCTAAACACTCAGATACATCTTCTCACTATCTGTTCACTCTGCTCTGACTGCAAGTGATGAAGCCTGCATGATGCTGAGGGATGGGCTGCAGAAAAAGCAAACACAAGCAGCAAGAGCACAGACATGCAGGGATACCCACTTTCCCTCCCACTAGACTGCCTCTCAGTCTCTGTTAGTGTACTTATACATACATATATGCAGAGACTGCATTGCATTGTTAGTGCAAAATATCAGGGTATTTTCCTTAATGTTTGTTCGATATCTTGCCAGGCTACTGAAGGCCTGATTATTTCCTTGTTGTGAATCGCCTGTTAGCCATATCAGAAGGTGATGGAATCTCAATCTTAAGTATAGGAGCTACGGAAAATTTTGGTCAGGGTGGTGACATTGTCATACAACCCCAGAGATTCATTCATGTAATTTACCTGGGAGATGTGTGATATTAATTTCAACCAAAAAGACAATTTTCAAGTTCTCAAAGAGAAAATCTTGAAATCTGAAGAAATATCACTTCTTGGAAAATACGATCTCTCGTCTGGAATTAATTAGTCTGCTTTAGTGCTGCTCTTCATACAGACACCTTCCTAAGCTGCTATTTGCAAGGAGCCTTCCTATTGCTACATTTTAAAAGTTCTAACAGAGCGGGCTCCATGTTTAAGAAAAAAAATGCAACGCCACTTTCATTACTTAAAAAAGTTTGTGTCCATCTACATGTATACCTTATCTATTTATCTATCTATCTGTCTATCTTTCTATCTGTCCATCTATCCACCCATCTATTTATCAATCTATCTATCTTAATATCTATCTAGGTGTCTAACAATACATTAATTTAGATATTTGAAAAATCATTCTTTCCCTAACAAAACATGAATAACAATGAACAGTCAGAAAGATAAATGTACAAGCCATGTTTGGATTTGAGTCACTCAGATAGTTTCATATTTTTCACTTACAAGCTAAGAACTGAGTAAATTATTCATCAAAGTGATTACCATGTTTTTGTTTTGTGCTGGATTTTCTTTCTGCCTGAAGGCACTCCGCTGGGAATTTTTCAGAAGGATGTGATAAGATTTATGAAGAGAACTGGAGGCTGTTTCCTGAGTGACTGCAACCCAAAATACTGTTTTCTCTCTCATTTATCTTGACCTTAAAACCTTCAGACCTGGTCGGTTCCGTTAACTTTCGGTGCATCCATGTGGTTTTAGTTATCATTTCGTTCTGCCATTTTGACTGTGTTTAATGTGTGTGATAAGTAATTCCTCTAATTTTACAGGTTGGTTGTTGGGTTATAAAAGCTGAAAGAAAGTAAGTATACAAGATGCTTTGGGTAAATGTTTCACCAGTGTAAGTTTTTCATATCCAAAAAATAAAACACAAATTGCTTAATCTGAATATAATATTGCTCAGCACTTTGTGATGTATAATGGGTTATTTGTATTGCTGTGAAAATATATGATTATACTTCGGTGTCTGTCTCTAGGTACTTAACATTCCATCAGTGTTTGTCTGACTGTATGATATTAAAGCTTCCTATCTTGTACATGGATGTTTTCTTGTTTTTAGTTTTCACACATCACCAGTGGCAAAGCAAAAATATGTAGCTCTGAGTTAAGCCTGCTAGCCAGTACCTGTAGATTTTCTCTGTCTCTTAAACACCCAAATACACTTTTTCACTACCTTTTGCTCCTGCCCTGACTGCAAGTGATGAAGCCTGCGTGATGCTGAGGTATGGGCAGCAGAAAAAGCAAACACTAGCAGCAAGAGCACTGATGTGCAGGGATACCCACTTTCCCTCCTACTAGTGTGCCTCTCAGTCTCTCAGTGTATGTGTTCATATACATGTATATATGCAATTATTGTATTGTTAGCGCAACATTTCTGGTTGTTTTTGGTTTAATGTATGTTACTATCTCGCTTATCACAAATTTATGGACAGGTGAATGATTGCGGCTTCTTTCCATCCTGTATTTATACAATTTGTAGGCTAATTGGGACAAGAAAGGTACCTGGCAATGAGGTGAAGGATACAGACTGTCGTAAAACATAGGCTCAGGTGACCCACAGGACTATTAACTGTAAACCTCCAGAGATTCTCTTAAATTTGACTACCAGTATGAACTCCAATAAATGGACAATCACTGTCATGGTGCTCTTGCAAAACTCCAAGATTGATGTCACAATACCAGTTTCCGTCTTTGTGATCTCGATAAGGATAAAGCGACATACGTGCAACCAGAATCGGTCACAGTATTGTTATGATGGAAACTTAAGCTTGGGGCATGCCGTATGCTGCATACGTATGCCCAATGGGTGATTGCTGTCAGGTATTCGAATGTTTAATATATAGATATGTCAGTCAGTAAGTTGGTCTAATTTCTTGCTAGCACTTGTTGTACTTGTAAGTTGTGCCACATATCAAAGGGTTTCATTGTGAATTCTTGGCAGTTTATCAGCCACTTCTGCCCACCTACACCACATGCATCTGTACCTGAACAACATGGCTTCTTCTATACACAACTTTCCTGACAGCTGAATTCCTCTAGACACACATCTCTTGCTTTTCCAATGACAAAATATCTAGATCTCTACGCCTTCTTGTTCTTTAAAAGTATATAGGGTTCACTCTATCTCAACGGCTCTAAATAAAAATTTAATCATTTTGGCTCTGAAAGGAGGGTATCTGAATGGTAACATCAATTCCCAATATAAATGGATAACAAAAATTCAGAGCAAGTTACATTTTCATCCATATTATATATTTTGTAAAGTTCAAGGAGATAATGGAATTGGCAAGTAAATCTTAATTTTATAAGAAAATGTATGCCTCAGAACATTATGGAAAATTTACAAGATATACTAAACATCAAATATTTGACATGCACAATGCCACGAGGAGCTAAAACTGCATGTAACATGGCACTGTTTTTGTAGACACCGTTTGTTACTTTTCTCATCTATTGTTGGCCTATGCATGTATGCACTATAGACAGTTCAAACAGCATAAAGACAATGGAAATCAAGAGGAGAGCTTAAAACTCAAAGGCTTTTCTTGGAAATGACCTCATCAGGCAAAGACAGGCTAAAGGTCAGACGATCAATTACGTAACCTGACCTTTCAGGTGATTGTATCTTTTAAGTGGTTTCATTAAAAAGCACGAAAACATCAGCTGAAACAATGGAAACTTCACAATACGTATTATGAGTTGGCCACGGAACTCAACTTCGATGATGTAGACCCCTGTGTGTAGACCATCAAGATGTATCTATATGTATATATCCACGTGTCTAGTTATTTCGTTTCTCTATCTATCTATCTATCTATCTATCTATCTATCTATCTATCTATCTATCTATCTATCTATCTATCTATCTATCTATCTATCTATCTATTTATCTATCTATCTATTTATCTATCTATCTATCTATCTCTCTATCTATCTACGAATCTCTTCTAACACTCGCTGAAAGGTTTGGTTGAAAGTCCTTCTCAAAAATCAAGGCTTCAGCTGCACTTGTTGCTTTCTGACCTTTTAGCATACAATGCATTGACCTTTCACCGGTTCACCACTAGCACAATTTAATGGTTCTTTAAGTTGCCAAGGAGGACCTGTTCAAGCATGAGCCTTTTTCAACAACATGGATCCCTGGGCAGTAGCTGTGGACAGCCATGTTTACGATTGGTTTGGTAGCTGATTGATTGGGTGAATTTTTGAGCTCATTTATTTTAAAGATTAGATCCTAACAGTATGGTAACTTTAATCTGTATGTGTATGTTTGCAGTGTAGCTTACTATCAATGCATGGACCAGTGAATGGAATAGACATTGTGAAAATATGCTATCTTTGATTAGCTAAACAAATAGTGTGCTGGAACCAATACCATATATTTTGACTTACTGATGTTTTACAGTGTATATATTGTGTTTTCAGTTTGGAAAACTTTCCATCTTCACTTCAAAACTGGTTTTATTGTTAAACAAAATATGTACCATTCTAAATTAAACACAGTTATAAAATCAAATAATTTTTGCTCACCGATTTGCTGAAAACTTGTTCATTTTAAAATTGGATGGACCAGTGAACTTTAAGAGAAATTGAAAGGCTTGACCAAGATCACACAGATCTTAAAAGCCGAACAGAAATTAATACTCGCACTACCCTAAGAAGCTCACAGAAGCAAAAATGTAAAGATTTAATTAATTTCCAGATGCAATGCGTTATTAGTTTGGCTTGGAAATCTTTCCTGCTCCTCACTCATTCTGCAATGTTCTATTTTCAATCTGAATTTTTACACAAACAAGAGAGCTCTAGAGGCCATGAGAATGATCCACAGGTGTGACTGGGGAAGCAACACTCAGATGCTGGAAATAATCAAAATATCAGCTCGTAATGTCTGGGATTGGATGTGCTGCAGATTAAAAATTGTTGGAGGAACAGACTACAGATATTAATATCCAACACAACATTGGTGAGTGGCATATGAATTTGAGCGTGCAAATAAATTTCTGGCGGCCTATTGCACAAATTTATATTTATACTGACGACACATTTCGAACAAGGGCTGCAATCTAATCAACTCAAAGTAAAAATGTCATCGAAAGCCGAGAAAGCCTACAGTGTATACATTTATTGATGCTCCTGACCTCTGTCAGGGAAAACTGACCTCTCGCATCAATGAGAAAACGCGATACTGACAGTGTGAGTTAAAGTAGAAATAAAACATGGCTCCAAAAATTGTGCAACAATGAAAAAGAAAATCTTTTGTATAGGGTTGAGCTCTATTAACTTCCTACTTACAAGGAAGACAAAGAAAATATATAACTCACAAATTGATTTTAGTTAGTTGGTGCCACTGCCACTGATAAATAATGAGTTATACAGTTATGAAGCTTGTTATTTGATACACAATATTTGAATAACCAGATTCTGAGTTATCGAAGATTGTCTCTCATGAAATAGGGCAAATGACAAGATTTTGCAAAATAAAACTTGTGCATCAATATTTTCTGGTAATTATAAATATCTGATTTACACATGAAGACATGGAACTAGGCTCACTGTGCTCTACTAGCACTAGTTTCCACTACTACCTGTCTACTATTCACAAGTTCAACCCAAGGTAGACTACTAGACTAGCACTTTTCTCTGACTCGAATAGTGCATTTTTAACTCTTTTTCACCCATGCTAAGAGCTGCTGCTGAGCTCCAATGTTTTCTGCAACCCTCTTCTAAACAGCCAAATACTTTTTCTTCCCATAACATCATAATAAAACTTATTTGCAGGCCAACTTAGAATGCTCGATTTTAGTCAATCATGACAAAGGCATGTATAAAAGAAGAGTATTTTTGAACAGCTCTTCCATCCATATTTCTATATGAATATACCGCAACTTTTTGAAAAATATAGTTCTCTCCAGTAACATTTATTTGGTGTTTGGGAACTCCCTTCCATATATCAATAATTTTTGTAGATACCAAAGTCAGAACAAATCAATAAATCAATAATCAAATCTAGGTCTTGCTGATTAAACAGTCAGAGGAAAGAATAATGTCATCCATGATCCATTCATAGCTGATCAAAGAAAAGTTACTTCTGCCTTCCCTCATGCTTTTGTTCGAAATATATATATATGGATCTGCAGTTAGCAGAATTATAACTTTCGTGATTCTTCACATCTAACTTTCCAATTCCAGGCACCTCAGTGGAACTTAGCCAGACTTATTTTTCCACGCCATCACTTCTTCTACCTGACCACAAACGTTTGGCACAGCAGGTAACTTCACACTAATGCTCACCTCCACCCCTCCTCTCTCAGTCCTCTGCCTTTTGCTTTATCTAAATTGACCCCCTCTGAGTTTCAGTCTCTTATTCTGTGGTTTACCCTTGGACTTGGTGAATACCCCCAATGTGTGGGTAAACCAGCCAAAAATAAAGTGACAATAGCTTTGAATCAATGGGCTGATTGGAAGAGTGGCACTTGCAGCAGGGTTGGGGTGGATGAATGGTGAGGAGCATGGGTAGGCCAATATACTCAGTGATTACCCACAATGAAAATAGGCTTTTATATTGAACAGCTACAACACCAATGGACTTCCCTAAATGGGAGATGCATAATTCCATGACAAATTGAATTTACAAAAATTTATTTATTGCCGAAAAAAGGTTATATAATATAATAATATCATAATGATCATAGGTTAAGAGTTTTTTAAAAACTGTTCATATATTATATTTGAGGGCTCTTCTTGCCCGAGCCACTTAATTTAACAAAATCTGTCATAACCAAGCACCATGCAATAAACTGACTAGAATACACCTCCCCAATACAGCAACAGCCCTATTTGTCCTTAGCCCCAAGCAGCCATGGCCTCATGCTGGAAAGACCTTTTCTCAACTTTTCAGTTGCTTGACCAGCAAAGCAAGAAATTTGCCATCCAAATGATTTGTGAGTCTTTTGCCACTTTGCACTTTTTCACAATCACCAAGGCGTAAAACCGATGATTGATAGCCCGAAAGTAAACACATTGACATCTAAATCAACTATTTCAAATAGATATATATCTTCTCCAAACACGAAATAACCCCAAATTATAGACCGCAGTCAAAAGCTATTCGTATAATCATCTTTCAGTCTGTTTCGGTGCAAAAAGTACCAGGAACTAAACCGACATCAAAATTGTGAAATGACGCTTTTATTGCTGCAGAATATTATATTCTTAACTGAGAGTTCAAGCACAGCAATTGGTTACAGTGCACATATTGTATAGCTTTTACTCCTGGTGAAGATGACCTTATCAGATATATATATCGCTTAATTTTTACAATGACTATTTTATTTAAATTCTACAGTTTCTTAATGGGTATACAGTTTCATCTCGAATTCAGCCTTTGAGAACCTGTAGGGGAAGAGGGGGTGAAAAGTCACCGGGGTAAAAAGTCACAGGCCTTTTTGACCAACTTGCAGTGACCTAATTCTTAAGCTTAAATCATAATTTGGGACACTTTTATGACAAGAAGGTCTGCAGGGAATATGAAAATTATACTCATTGTGCAAAGTGGGTCTTTACCCACCTCATGCATTTTTGGTGTCCCAAACAGGTTTTATTGATTCTGAACTTTCTCTATTAATGTCTGATCACTGTGACTAAGGAAGTTGTGCTAGTGTTTCAAGGTCCCTTTGATAATTGTCTTCCGTGCTGTGAACCCATTTTTGGCCATTTGGTCACCAAGTTGCCATGATCATGTGTTGAATTTAAAAAACAGCTGAGGGGTGAAATGTCACACTGTGACATTTCACCCCAGCACTGTGATATTTTACCATAGGGTACCGTGAAGTCAGTATTCTATGCTAAGGAAAGTAAAATATTCCACACTAGAAGCTTTTAGCTTACAATCATATCATCATCCATCATCAATAATACTGATGAGGGGGCAATGGAGCAAAATTTAATTTCGCAAACTTAGGGCAATTTCTGACGCCGGCTTTGCTGATGGTGCATTGTCATTGCATGCCGATAGCTTTGGAAGGCTCTCTATAAATTTCATGCACAAGGATGACTATCAATTCTAGGTCTGCATATTACCTCATATAGGGTTGTATGTTCACAACAATTGCATGTGACTTGTTACCCCATGGTTGTGACTTCTTGACCCTGACATGGGGTAAAAAGTCACATCGGACTTTGCCTTAAATTATTGTGAACTGACTAAAGCCTATTTACAGCACAGCAGCTATCATGTGTTACAATTGTAGTCAACTAAATACTGCATAATTGTGCCAATGGTCATTAAGATCTAACAAAAAACTGCTCTGCTCTGGGGCTTTTTCTGAATTTTGTGACTTCTGACCCCCGCCTCCCCTACTCAGAGTCCTATATCTGTCTGTCTATCTTTGATTTATCTGTTTCTCTATCTATCTCTTACTTATCTATCTATATATACCTGTTCTAACAAGGTCATCAATCCATGCACCTCATTGGAACTGACAAGAGATGGCTCCTTTAGCCTCTAATCATCACGTGATAGATCAGGAAAGCCTCTAACTCACAACTTCAAAAGCCTTTCCTTATGTTATTAGTTATTTTAACCAAACATATCACTGGATTGATCTGGAGACATAGATGGTTGGAGAAGTTATATAATAAATTGATACACATGCGGATGCGTATATGCTCCAAAACTCCTACATGGCTTTGCGGTAATAAAAAATCAAATCAGCTGATATGAAGTAATTTCAAAAAACACCTTTGGTCAGTAAATGTCTTGCAGATAAAGTGACTGACAATTGAACCTGTTGTATAGCACTTTCAAACACACTTCAATATGCTAAATGGCGATTGAATCTGCTACAAAGCCGATCCGTCAAACCTCGGCATTATTGCCTGATTAAAATATTTTACCGACATAGTTTTACCATAGAGACATGTTCATTGTACCTATGGTTTATATACAAGGTAATAAATTAACTAATTTTTGAAGAATACACAGACAAATAACACATAGCAAAGGCCATATACAAAGCAGAACCATGTGGATGTGAAAAGGACAAGGCTAACAAAATAAAAGAGAAAAACATTTTAGGGTTATGTATTGCAGAGATGTTTAAGAAACACCTTCTAGCACTCTTCATGCATAATATTGCATCCTCCTGAAAGTTCCCAGCAGAGTATCCCCAGGCAGAAAAAAAATCCAGCCCCAAACAAAAAACACAATAATCACTTTGATGAATAATTTAGTTAGGAGCCTGAAAAATGTGAAAGTAACTGAATTATCTGAATCCCAGCAGATTTCATACATATTTCATCTTAATGATGTTTCACTGTCTGGAACTTCTTCTTTAGGGATATGTCCACATTGGAATGGTTGTAATAGCCACTTCATATATCCAAAAATCTTTCTATCTTTCTACAAATATGTATGTGAGACTAATCTACCACTGTTATCTATCTGTCTATCTTTCCATCTTTCTCTGGATAAAGCCGCTTTCATCAGGTCATTTCAGCAAAACCCAGTCATAGCGAACTCGCAGTCGAATTTCCAGGGGCGGATCCAGAAAAGTTGGATGGGGGGGTATTTACAAATGAAAGTGTACTAAAAATATCCGATTTTTTTTTTAAATTAAAATGTACAGGCCAAAGGGGGAGAAGGGGTTTTAGGGGGTTCTACTGCCGAATTCCAAAGAATTCATGTTAGGAGAAAGTTCCAGCCTGTGATATATAGGCATGAACCATGCCTCGTTAGTGTCGTCTACGCCCATCCCGTAAAGTCAGACCTTTGCAGTGGCGGATACAGGGGGGGCCTAGGGGGCACGGGCCCCCCCTAGACCACTGAGATTAACAATAGTATTTTGAAGAAAATACGCTGCGACGAGGGCCCGAGAATGCTGAAACACGCCCGGGCCCCCCCTACATGACCCTGTCTGGATCCACCACTGCTTTGCAAAAATGCAGGATGTAAAGCCAAATCATCAACCCACCGCTTTAGTTAAACTAATCTTTGCCAGGTAATGTCATTTGATGATGCTCTAGGGCATTTTGGTACCATGTGTTGGACATGAAGACAAGCATGATACCTGATACTGGCCTTTAATAATTCTTGGGTCTCATTGGCTCACTGGGTCACAGCCAAGAAGCCTGAAGCAGCGGAAGAAAAATAGTTTCTATCATGTTCAAGGCAGGGAAAAATGTAAGCAGCTGCAGTTCTCCTGTTGTATACCGTCTTTTGGAAAATTACATCTACCTATAGATCTGTCTTTCTATATAAACTGTATATGACATCGTTCTGTTTGACCAATTATACTTTATCTAATGAGGCGAAGCACACTTTGGCTACAGAATGAAGCTTCCGCATAATAATTTCCAAGGTAATCTGGCTTGGCTTGAGCAAAGATACACAGAGGCCCAGCTAAGCGGTATGACAGCAAACTGGACCTGAATTTATCTTTTTGTCAGTCTCTTTTTCATGACACCTTCAGAATTTCTTGTTACTGTCACATGACGTTGGTCAAAACACAACCAGATAAACACACAAGAAAATTCAACATGACATCAACACGGCATTAACAGCAAAGCAAAAAAACAGACAAGCAAACTAGATGCCATTGCAATGAAGCAGCCAGGTCCATCCTGTCAGGAATAATTAAGACAGCCATTACTCTGATGGGAGACAATGGGTCTAGTTTTTTGGCAAATTAATCCGCATTGCCTAATGAAAATGATTGGATGGGCTCACAGCTTTTGCTCAGCACCAAAGCTAAGAGCTCTGGTGATTACTTGGGCCTAGCTGGAATTAATTTTTTGATCGAGAGCAGGGGTCCTCCAGATATTGCATCACAAGTCTCACATCCTCATGAGCTGAAATTGAGCTCACATCAATCTCTTCACAGCCTGCTGAGCTCTGCCAATAGGTGCCAATATCTCCTTCGAGCTTTTTGAGCTCACATTTTAACAGATTTCAAATTTGGAAAAAGGTGTAGCTCTCCATGTTGACAACGTTTTCTTAGGATTTAACCAATATCATTTTTTTCCATTGTCAATTCAAGAGTTATACTGCCATTTAATCTGCAGAATCTTAAAGTAGCATTATACAATCAGGAAATCTCTTGAGCAAGAATGAAACAACTGAATCATTGATAATCCACAAGCCTCAATATCTGAAAGATTTTGCGGGTTTACCCTTTTCACAATATGGCATGCAGGTCTGTCAACATCCCTAAACATATTGAAATTGACTTCATTTGGATCATTTGGATCATTTGACAGACTTCAAACCCAGTTCTAGCTGCTCTAATTAGCCTAATAGTTGAGGGGTCAAACAAGGTGATTCTCTATCTCTCTCACTTTAAGTTGCATCCCCCAAATCATTATCATTATAGGTAGACATGCAAGTCACTCATCAGTGCTATTATTAAGTGTAACACTGATCATGTGGCTTCCCAACTCTAATCCCTTCCACCACAGGCATTGTGCATCTAATACACCGTTGCTCATAAATATGGGATACTTCAACATTCTCCATTGAAATTGAAAACTAAAGCAACTTCTGCTGGAGCACATGATAGTCTGATTCAATGGTAACTGCTTCCAATGACCGCTGAAGGGAAGAACATGCTGTTGTTTAAAACGCATGCTGCAGCATTATCGCAGGAAAAGTTACAGCAGCACGAAATAAGGAAATTCAGGGGGTTTTTTAAGGTGAGGTGTATTAAACCAAAAATTAAAAATTCTTGCAAAAAATGTAGTTTAGGTTTTCAAAGAGTGATTAGAGAAGATGTCATGATCTTTACAATGGACCTTGCTTACATTCACACTTTGAAATTTACATTTATTTCACACTTTTTTTCCAAAAAAGTATTCCATATTTATGAGCAGGAGTGTATATCCAGCAGCAACAGAGAATTTGCGAGCCAGAAATGGAGAATTTCAATGATTGCGAGCAATTTATCAACTTTTTCGAATTCCCCGAGTGTTCCCAGGCTCAAAATAGAAAGCCTTGTTTGACAAAAACATTAAATTCTAATGCCAGCTAACATGGTATTTAATGATTTGTGAATACAAGCCATGCTAGGATTCTTTAATCTATACTGGCTTTAACAAGTGAGCTTCTTAAGTCCATCACCATTCAGTCAGTCCTCTAACATGTAAATCCATCATGTATATTATGAACAATTGAGCATTTCATTTAACCATATTTGACAATATATCATAACTATTTTTATAAGGAACCATTACAGTAGACATACTTGTAGGCTTTTGTTCTTTACAGCACAAAATGATAACATATTGGTCGAGGTCACAAACAAGCAAGGTGCCTGCAAGATCATTGGAGATGGAAATGGCCTGAAGAAAAACAGATGTGGGTTTCCAGAAAACAGTCGCAGAAGATGTTTGCCCACAGGAAATTGGGAAGCAAGGTTGAAAAGGATAGTGAAGTACAGAAAAAGGCAGGAACGAGACAAGAAAAGGCAGGAAAGGTAGAAAATAAAAGACACAGGATAGCCCAAGGCTAAGAATAATGACATAAAGAGTGGAGATCAAAGTGGCTTTGCATGGGACTAAATAATGTATAATGCAATGCAATGCAGAACATGTTGGTTTTCCGTCATAAGATGATTTATTGACTTACACAATCAAGGAATAACACTGGTCCAAGTGATAAATAAATATCTCAATAGTTATTGTCGCTATAAAGTGACAGACGGTCGTATTGTTTGTTAGCTTACATGATCACAGGCACATCACCCGCACACTTTTTTCGGGTGACATTTGCCTGAATTTCAAGATCAACGGGTCATACCTTTTCAAAAGACTACTGTATACATATTTGATCATATACCTAAATTGTTTAGCTTTCTAGCTTGAATGGTAAGTTTTCGCCAAGTTTTGGGGGACAACAGGATCGAAGCCACTGAAATTCCAACGAAGATCCAACGATGCTTTTGTCAAAATTAAAACGGATCACAGCCAAGATTCATAACTTTCAAATCAATCAATACCATCTCCAATGAGTTATTAGGTTTAGCAGTATTCTCTAACAATTTGTTAGCCATCAAAAGTGATTGTAATAGCTTGTGACAGGTTTTCGTGAGTTGATAAGATCTATTGAGACAGTTGCTACACTGTATAGTCCAGTAGCATTAGCTCCATAATGGCATGTACCCGGAACAAATTAGTAACAAGCTGAAATTTTCAGAAAACGTTCAGAAAATTGTCTAGAATAACACACTAAAAGTCCTCGAAAATCCTCCTATTGGCACCTTGGGAATTCAAGATGGCGTCCAAGATGGCTGACTTGAGCGATTATACCATTTTTCGGCTCAAAATACTCTACAAATGCAATCAAAGTGTCATGGATTTGATTCTCAAGACCATAGAATGAACTAGAAGAAGTTATTATGTAATCAGAAATTCAAGATGGTATCCAAGATGGCCGACTTTATGTTTCTGTTATAGTCAGGTAGCCAGAGGGTCATACCCTGCACCGACGGCTAAAGTTTTTTTCTCGATGGATTTGGGGTCCTTAATTAGATCCTCCGTAAAACATAAATGGCGGGAAATGAGAGCGTATCCTTGAGCGTTTTGGGAAAATGGCTGAATTCAAAATGGTTGCCGAAACGTGCATCGGTCAGCCTAACTTTCTTAATTTTGGGTCTAGAAAGATGTGAAATACCTCTATTTCAGGTAAAATAGACATGGAGAACTCATTTGTCAGGTTTTTAGGTGGTTAAGACCAACCTATTGGATATCATTCGGAAAATATAATTTTTATCTCTCAAATTTACAATAATTTCCGTATAAGTAATAGTTTTATAAATTATTAGGTTTTTAATGAAAGTGCACGTCAAATTGTTATTGACACTTATATATTTCTGTAAGATATATTTTCAGTGGATTATCAAATGGTGTTATTCTGGATAATGCTGATACATTTAAGGTTATAACATTGACTAACATGTAATTTGAGATTGAATTGGCGTATAGACATTGTCACAATAATCGCTGACACAATTTGCATTCTTTGACTTGGAAATGGCTTTTTCAGTTCATACAGACTACAATCTGTCAAGGAAAAAGGCTCAATATAATCAAAAACATAAAACACATGGGTATGCTCTGCATAAGGGACTACTTGACATAAATTAAATTGAAATAATGGTTCTTCATACCAGATAAGATACCACAAATTTGCATTTTCAATTATTTCATCAAGAAAAGAACTGCTGAGATGAGATGTTTCTCCTGCACCTAAAACAGGACTATCCTTGTAGTGGAACTATATATTTACTCACAATGTAATTTGACTCGAAGAGCTTTCAGAGACCATCCAGTCTCCTTCCTCAGTTCCAAGTGTGGATGTTGTTGTCACATGATCAGGTTTTGTAGTTGTAACGTAACAAGGTGTCGTTGTTGTCACATGATGAGGTGTCACGTGACATAAGGAGCCCCCGGTATATTACCGGGAGGGTGTGACTATCCTTTTTGTTGGACCTCCCTTTGACTTAATAATTAAGTCAATGAAAGGGTTTTTGCTTTTGCCAGATCTGCCGATCCATTGCATCTTTGGTCATTGCAAACCCGCATATTTGATCAATGAAACTGAAAGAGGAAGTTAAAGTTGAAATGGTTTGCAACAAATCAAGGAAAAATGCAATGATAAGAATGACTATCAGGCTGGAGGAGCGCAAGAGCAACTGAACATGTTAATAGTCCAGACAGCAAGTCTCCATGCAACACATCATTTATGGTACCACAAATGGTATTATTCCAGATTCTTCAGAGATTTGGCAGATACAGAGATTCTCATGCAGAATGTTTCTGAATCTGAGAGCAGTGTTAAGAAAGGCATGAGATCCTCACTGAGAACAAGCAAGTGCGATACTACAAGAAATGGGACTTTGTCCAGTTGAAAGAATGGTTCTTTGAACTTGGAGGCAGAGGAATGAGATGGTTACTTTCCTAAACTTTTTAAAATTAGCTTTGTGACTCCAGGATTTGGATACTTTTCTAACACCACCTATTGCTCCATTATTTTCTTCACAGAAGGACTCAATTTTTGAAAGGAGGAGGACATAGGTCTAGGAGAGGCCATGGCGATCAGAAATACTATAATTGCTTTTTTATGGCATCTGAGGAATTGGTGGCCAGAAAGCAACCATTATTGGTATCACACAACGATGTCAAAGGATGTTCCTGGTTCATGTTGGACGAAAAGTTCCACATAATGATGATGGCATTCAGAGCAAGATTTCAATTTTAACGAACACTTGACATTATTTAATTCATAGTGTACAAATTTGGCGCAGATACCACCTGCTGTGGAACCATTTTCCATCATTTTACGGATGTTACTGAGTCACTGCAGTGGTCCATCTGACCAGCAGAAGCAGTTCCATGGCAGAGAAACCCCAAGAATATAAAAAGATGAAATATCAATGCCAAGAAGTTTGGTTGTGGATTATGATACTTTGATTTACAAACAATTTCAGCAGCTGTTGCAGCCATTGGTTACTGCTGTTTGAACTGCATTTCTTCACACCAAGTACCTTGTTACAAAAATAGTGATGCCTCTTCCCATTGGCAGGTATGAAGAGATTGTTCGGACAGGAGCATCGGTTCTTCAGAAGATATTCAACATCATTTGGGACTTCATCATACTAATGATCGTTTTCAAGCCATAAGAGCTCCCTTCTTATCTGTTGTTGTAGTCTCCAGACTCTCCTCTTAATATTCATTGTTTATATTTAGGGTAACATTAGAGCTTTCTGTGAACAAAATAATGGAGCAGATATTCTCTCATTAACTCTCTCAATCTGCCCTATTACAGAAGAATCCGGAATAACATAGTTTGTGGTACCACAAATTGGTTGCTTGGAGATGGACTGTTATTATGTCCAGTACCATGCACTCCTCCAGCCTCCTCCAGCCTAATTGTCATTCCTTTCAGCATTTTTTTGGATTTGTTGCAAGGCCATTTCCAACTTCTACTTTGTTTCTCATTTTTGTGGATCAAATATTCTGGTTTGTAATGAACGAAAATGCAAGGTATTGGCAGATTTGGCAAAAGCAAAACACTTACATTGACTTATTGAGTCACAAGGCGGTCCAACACAAAGGATAGTCCTGTTTTTAAGTGCAGGAGAAAAATCTGATTTCTTCATCTCAGCAGTTCTCTTCTTGATGACATAATTAGGAATGCAATATGTGGTACCTGATCTGGTATGAAGAACCGTTATTTCAATTTAATTAATTTTATACTTCTTAATGCAGAGCATTGCCATTTTTTAATGTTTATGATTTAATTGAACCTTTTGCCTTGACAGATTGAAATCTGTTTGAACTGAGACAGTCATTTGCAAGTTAAAGAATGCAAATTGTGTCAGCAATCATTGTGACAATGTCTGTACGCCAATTCAATGTTAAATCACGTTTGTCATTATAACCTTACATGCATATAGCCGGTATCCAGAATAACACCTGCCCATATATGTTAAAGAAATGTACAAGTGTCAAAAACAATTTGACATGCATTTACATTAATAAACCTAATAATTTATAAAACTATGACTTACACTGAAAGTGATTGTAAATTTGAGGGATAAAATTATATTTTTCCACATAATATCCAATATGTTGGTTTTAACTACAAATGTATCTAAAAACCTGAAAAATGAGTTCCCTATGTCTATTTTACCTGAATAGATGCATTGTACATCTTTCTACACCCAAAATTAAGAAAGTTAGGCTGACCGATGCTCGTTTCGGCGGCCATTTTGCCATTTTCTCAAGGATACGCTCTCGTTACCCGCGTTTTATGCTTTATGGAGGGTCTAAGACTAAAATCCATTGAGAAAAAAACCTTATCTGTCGGTGCAGGGTTCAGGTAAAAAATCAAGTTTGGCTGCCTGACTACATAAATTCGGCCATCTTGGATACCATCTTGAATTCCAAATTACATAATACATGCTTCTAGTCAATTCTCTAGCTTTGAATATTAATTTCCAACACTTTGATAACATTTGTAGCATATTTTGAGCCAAAGAAGCAACAAAAACGCTCAAGTCAGCCATCTTGGACGCCATCTTGAATTCCCAAGGTGCCAATAGGAGGATTTTCGAGGACTTTTAGTATGTTATTCTAGACAATTTTCTGAACGTTTCCTGAAAATTTCAGCTTGTTACTAATTTGTTCCGGGTTAAATCTAATGCTCCTGGACTAGTAGCAGTTCAAGGAAGAGATAAAAACAGTTGGAAATAAATAATATTAGATAAAAGGGAAAGGGTAAAATGATAGATAGACAGAGAAAACTAAGATTGATGGTAATGTTGAAGTTTCTGGACAGACACCTACTCCTACCATATTACAAGATAGATATTCTATAAGGACCACACACATACAACACAAATAAAGCAAAGGAGCCAGTATTATTTAGACAGTGAAGCCAATCATCATAAACTATGGTAAAAATAAGCTTGGTTTCCCATGCATGTTCCACCATATAGTGAAGTAAATATACATGAGTAATAGTAGTTTTAATTCAGCTCAACAAAGATGAAATGAGTTTACTATCTCTAATTATCCCAATCAATAAATCTATCACTCAATCTCTATAGTATACCTAAATTATCCAGTAGACTTTCTACTAATCTTTGTAAACTATTTTTCTTTCAGTCAGGCATTCACATTTTTGCAAGGGCAGTGTTCTTGTTCCAAACATGTCGAACAAGAGGCGCAACTACGTAAAAGCCATCAAGTATAAAAAAAAAATTTTAAAAAAGGATCAGAAAGGCAAATAACAAAACATTTATAAATGCAGGTTGAAAAAAAGGTATAAAGATTAATCACTGAAGATAGCGAAAACAGGTTTCGAAGTGTCGCTGTTGATGAGGCAGAAACCTTAGTCAGGTTTGTTTTCCCAGATATAAGCTGGGTTTTATCTTGTGCCCTCACTTTCTCTTGTTCTCTTGTAGTTATTTGGAGCTCAGAAATTATGAGGTTAGAAAAAGAAACAAATGTTACTTGTTGCTGAAGGGTGCAGAAATCTCAAGTATTCTGTTGAAATCGATTGATGTCAAGTGAAGTGGGATAAACATTTAGAGAGTTTAATCCTCATTCTGGCCGGGTACGCACCGATAAAAGTGTTTTAGTGTCGCTTGTCCTGGGTAAATAAGTACAGAAAGCTTACACTAAAGCCAGCAAACAAAGCTCGAACTCTGGTGCATAAGCACAAAATCCATTTATCTGTGTGTGTCGTCTATCTTTATCAAAATTCTTGTACATAGTAAATGATGTCAAGTGTATCTATTGCATGTAATGAAAAACAAAGTGGCTTTAGGAGTCATTAACACTCTCTATCCACATTTCAATCAGCATATTGAACCCTCCCTGCCATTCTGCTGTGCAGTATTCCTTCACGTGTAGACCTATATTTGCGCCTGCTGGAGGATCATGTTTACTGTTCTTTGCTTGTTTGTTTACAATTCCATATCTGCAAGTGCTTGCTATTAAGAGTTTACCCATTCACTGCGCTAAACAGAGATCACTTTTACCAGTTTCCAGCACTAATGGACATGATGGAGCTCCCCATTGTTAAAGGAAACCAGGTTTATCAGATGCTGGCAAGTGAGATGGTGGCAAATAATATCATGTCAAATCCTTGTTAGCCCCCAGAGCATGATTTTCACTTGGAAATTCACTTGACAATGTTTTTGTGGGTTTTCCACTAAGCCTACTTGACTTCGTATTACAGTTTCATCCACAGAAAAGCTACGGAGTAAGTCCCTTTGTGCCAGAGATGCAAGACATAAAATTACAAAGCGTTTTAAATCTCCATTTACCATTGGATGAACATATTGGATGCCTTTAGTCCTTAGATATTTTTTGCATATACCTTATTTCAAATTCAGATGATGCATTGACACTGCACTGTGACATCTATATTTCAAAGAGAATAAACTGAAAGCTTTTGACAAAGATGGGATGCAGAATCATTGAGAATCATTGAAAATGGGCATTGAATAATCATTGATAGTTTTCTCCAAGATGGAAGATGGTATGCTTTTAATAGAACCATCCCAGCTTCCAAATATTTCTGCTATAAATATTGAGCATTTTCATTTTTATCATTCAACTTCATTAACATTGTCATTTTTAAAACTAACAAAACTTCATCTTTGATTATGTTCCTGGAGGACGCCCCAGACCCAGTAGAGCTAATGGCCCATTCATCTGCATTTGAGTAAATACGAAAATAATAAGTTGAGATTGATTTGAATGCGAAAATTGAAAGCAAATAGAGCCCGGCAATTTATTCTAGGAGTAACATTATCAGAATGGTTGATGAGTTTGGCCACCAATTGATTCTTGAGTTCATTTTGAAAAGCACTTGGGTTTTATTTGAGATCATTTGAGTTATGACACAATTGGCCTCTTCAGTATCAATCATTTTAATTGTATTGCATTAAATAGTGACTGCCCTTTTTTTAATTTAAACAGCATTTATAGCAAGAAAATTAGGAGATTCATGCCATTTCAAGATGGAATGGTGTGACTGTATGAAGCATAAGTAATCTGGATCTATCTATCTATCTATCTGTTAATCTATCAACCTATCAATCTTTCTATCTATCAATCTATCTATTTATCTATCTAACATCCATCTATCTATCAATCTACCTATCTATCTATAGATCTATCTATCTAAGATGTAGAACAGAATGACTCCATCATAAACCACACAATAACATGGGCATATTTTCCAAAAGTTGACTTGCTATCTCATAGAACCATTCACAAACTTTTTCTCATAAACTTGATAGATGGGTTTACTGGGCAATGTCAAATCGTCTCCAGTGCATGGTATATACTGCATGCATACTATTCATACATGTATATATGTACACTGCCTTGTAATCAAAACTTAATGACTTTGCTAAAGCTTCAATAACCCCTGCTCTATTAAATTTTTGACAAACTACTGTGAAACGTGGTCCGAGAAGGTGACTTTGGCTTTCAAACTCAGATATTTCAGGACTTTGGAGTTGACACCATTGACTAACTGAGACAATGACATGCTGATTAATTGAAGACAACAGGTTGGAATTTGCGTACAGATATAAAACAATAAAACATTTAATAGTACAAATACAGTATCGGTTATGTTCATTAGCATTATCATTGAATTGATATGAAAAGAGTGTCAGTGACAGGGCATCTGAATTGCTTGTCTTTGATTGCCATAGTTCAGCTTTGCAACAAATGTAATATATATATATATCAGATTCAGATACCCAGGAACATAATTATTCTGGAATGGGGATGATATTTTCCTCCCTCTTACTAATTACACAATTACTGTACATATTATCAATGTGCGGCTTGATAGGGACGGCATATACACTAAGATGATATGTCCTACACAGCATCAGTGGCACATGGGTCCGCATCAGAGACATGGGATACAGCAGCTGCCTCCCAACCCATCTGATGCCAGCACGCTAATCTCCCATCTGCCAAAGGCTTAACTCTGTGCTCCAAGCAAAAGTAGGAAGAGCTTTTGGCTTACTATTAAACATGCTACTCTCTCATTGCATGCCCAGTTAACTAGCAGTGTCATGACTGTCACCAAAGAGCATGTAAGAGCATGGGAAGTCAAGCAAATAACCCTGATTAGTGTATTGACAAAATTCTAACAAAATAGACTCAGTTGTAAGTTGTGAATATTATCTGTGTGCAAATTTGTTTCCACAAGCAGTCATTTTGGCGACCGAGTCTTTCAGTCCAGGTCTGCTATGTTGAAGGTATACGTATGCACGGGTAAAACATTAGAGTGGTGAATCCTAAACTAAACATTTTCAGTGCACCTTCAAGAACAAAATCTTTGGATGAAATGAGGATATGGTGTATAAATTGGTGGTCCCTTGTATCATTGTCTATCCTAGGTTGGTATACATTGGGGTAAATCTTCACACCGGGACCCCTGTTCACTCTCTCCTTATCTGAACAGTCAACCCTCGGGAGCAGTCAGAATCTACCATCGAGGGCTGCACTTACCACATGTATCGTGTTTACATGATAGACTACCTCTGATCCAAATGACATTCACTTATGATCATGCTGTATAAGAACTGGGCTGAGGCGCTTCTAACTTTCTTTCTAATTTTCATTCAAAGAAGCTAGTTCACTTCATCAGTATTTTGTCACTGACAAATTTGTACCACAAATAGTTGTTCACTGAAAGTACGACTGACTTGGACTTTAAGATCTGTAATCTGTGCAATATCTGCCATTAGCAAAAATGATATATTTGCATCTTTACAAATAACACAGGTTGCACCTCTTTGCTATTCCTATGCCTTCCCTGCCAATAAATTCGGCCAGATAATTGCAGGGTTGGTGTATTTGATAGCAGCTATAATGCAGTGTATCCCTGAGAAAATGAATGCCTCCAGGAAGCCAATATAAAGAAATTGGGTATTTCGTGTATTGGAAGGGCAATTTTCTGGTCAATAGAAAACATCAATAGGAGAGGCAAGACCTTGCCAAGATATAGTGTTTGTCACCTTCCGCGAAATACTACAAGGCTAATAGAGACGACGCAGGTTTTACTGCTGGTTTTGGTGCTATACTGCTGGTATTACTAGTTTAAGCTGCAGAAAAAGGTTTTCTTGAACTGGAAACTGTTCACTTTGCTCACTCATTTAACGTCCAAAGTAAAATTCAAATTGAAATGCTTTTTGATTTAACACCAATACATTTCAAAATACAACCAATATCCACAACCATTGGGCTCTGTTTGACATATATATATAATATATAATATATACAATAATTATAATGTTTGTAAGTTTGCCCTGACTTTGCAAACCAATCTGTATCATATATAAGCTCCTTACATAAACTAAGTCTATTTTGTTAGAATTTTGTCAATACACTAATCAGGGTTATTTGCTTGACTTCCCATGCTCTTACATGCTCTTTGGTGAAAGTCATGACACTGCTAGTTAACTGGGCATGCAATGAGAGAGTAGCATGTTTGATAGTAAGCCAAAAGCTCTTCCTACTTTTGCTTGGAGCACAGAGTTAAGCCTTTGGCAGATGGGAGATTAGCGTGCTGGCATCAGATGGGTTGGGAGGCAGCTGCTGCATCCCATGCCTCTGATGCGGACCCATGTGCCGCTGATGCTGTCTTGGACATATCATCGTAGTGTACCATATATATGCCATCCTCATTAAGCCGCACTTTGATAATATGTGCAGTAATGGTATAATTAGTAAGAGGCAGAAAAATATCATCCCCACATTTCGTTACTCAGGTTCTGAGTCGGATAGTGCATGCTACATTCATTGCATGCAATCAGTGCAATGCTTTATGATGGCAGTCATAGATAAGCCAATTCCAATACTCTGCACCGACACTCTTTCTATACTAATGACAATGCTAATCTTCATAACTGATATCGTATTTTGATACCATATTTATACTATAATGTTTTATATCTGGAGCCAAATTCTAACCCTTTGTTTGCAATAATTAACATGCCATTGTCGGTGCTGTATAATAGTCATCAGTGTGGTGTCAGCTGCGAGTGATGCAGGCCTAATGTGTCCGAAATGTAATGCACTATGCCACTAATGGTGAGTTTGCAACGCAACAGTGTCATGAACACAAATCAGGCTTTACAAAAAAGGCTCAAGGTATTTGATGAAATTCAAATTATTCAATAATGATCACAGTAAATGTCAGGAAACAGTAATGATGATGTGCTCTATCAAAATAGGACTCTATAATAATAATAATATGCAACCCAAAAATGTGTGTCTTCACAGCATTGTAGTATCCATCCACACTACACAGTCCACAAAAATGTAATAATGAACGCCAAAACCACCTTCCCCCACAAAATTTTAAGGTAATTCATCAAAAATGTAATAAAGTGGGGGTTATTGAAGCTCGGCAGAGCCTTTAAGCTTCAGTTACAAGACTGCATACACATAAACACGTATACATACAGTATATACCATACACTAGTGCCTGTGATCTGCCCTGTCAACCCATCTATCAAGTTTTATGAGAAAAAGTTTGTGTATGGTTCTGTCAGACAGGAAGTCAACTTTGGAAAATATGCAATGATGTTGTTTGCTGGATGATGGAGTCACTGTTCTACATCTTTATCTAAACATCCAAACATTTTATGATTGTCTGTATCTTTATGACTTTATAACTTTCTGCGTCTAAAAAAGAGAGAAAATTGTTCCTAATTCCGAAAATTGCAAATAAAAGCCTAATTGTCTAACAAGACTCAAGGCTGTCTGACAGAGATATCATCATTACAACCCCACAAAAGTAAACATATTCTCTGAGTTTGTCATGCATGGTACGACGAAGCAAATCCACAATATGTATGTGTAGATATGTAATTCACAATGACTTGGAGTTGCAAGGACTAGATAGATAGTAGATAGATAGATAGATAGATAGATAGATAGATAGATAGATAGATAGATAGATAGATAGATAGATAGATAGATAGCCAGATAGATAGATAGATAGCTAGATAGCTAGCTAGATAGATAGATAGATAGATAGATAGCTAGATAGATAGATGGCTAGATATCATGCAGCATCAAATTTCAATTTTGAATCTTTATTAAATAAATTATTATCCATGGTTTAAATTTAATGCGCAGTCACAATTTAATGCAATGCGATTAAAATGATTAATACTGAAGAGGCCAATTGTGTCATAACTCAAATGAACTCAAATAAAACCCAAGTGCTTTCCAAAAAGGAACTCCAGAATCAATTGGTGGCCAAACTCATAAACCATTCTGATAATGTTACTCCCAGAATAAATTACCGGGTTCCATATTTGCTTTCAATTTTCGCATTCAAATCGATCGCAACTTATTATTTTCTTATTTACTCAAATGCAGATGAATGGGCCATTAGCTCTACTGGGTCTGGGGCGTCCTCCAGGAACATAATTAAAGATGAAGTTTTGTTAGTTTTAAAAATGACAGCGCTAATGAAGTTGAATGATAAAAATGAAAATGCTCAATATTGATAGCAGAAATATTGGGAGCTGCAATAGATTCTGTTAACGGGTGCGGGCTAGTTCATTCTTGAAAGTCTATTTTCTGCTTCACATATATCACCAATTCCATGGTATACACCAGGTATATCAGGATCAATTTAGCAGCAGATGATAGTAATTGTGAATCCTCAAAATAAGAATATTCTAAATGTCAAGTTTCAACACAGATCAATCTTTTGGTAAATATATATTTTCTTGTATCATATCCAATTTACCACTCCCAGCAGTGGCCAGCACTGTAAATTATTTCCTTGATTGCATACCCTATAAAACATATATACCAACTAGGGAATCATTTCATAGCTTTCACAGAAAATCAATTTACTTTTACTTCTCTACATGT